>WYDF02101120.1:0-10622 GCA_009867245.2 Adranes taylori | reverse complement strand
GGACCGGCGTGCGCAACAGCCCCCCCCCCCCCCAGAGCCCCCAGAGCTGCTAGACATCAGCAAGACGCTTCCTACCTTAAACCACTTCAAGAACAAGAAAATAATTATTAAAAATAATTTGAATTAGTAAAAAAAAACCTTTTCTCCTTCCTAATAAGTTTATCAAGATATAAACACTTAATATATTTAAATTATACACTCCGAAATCCGTGTTCTAACAAGTTTACAGGATCATTTAAAAACCCATAATCAAGTAGTTTCGAATCAATAACTGTCCAATTAATAAAATAAAATAAAATCCAAATTTCTCACTCCAAAAACACATTCAAAAGTTCCAATCGACTTCTTGCAAAACTAAATTAATTTATTCTGAGAAAACAATCCAATTAAATTTTTAAACCACGCGCTTATTTAAATTTTCTAACTTTTTCGCGTCTATTTTCCTTAATAGACAGTCGATAAAAGGTCAATCAACAAAACCAAAATTCCAATTTTCTCCAATACCACAACCAATTTAAATTTTCAAATCACGCGCGTATTTAATTTTTTCCAATACACACTATTTGACAACTCCTTTACTTAGGTTATGTACCTACAGGAAATATTTAGTTAGTCAGTCACAAAATATACATTCTAATCAAACATTTAAAAAGCGAATATTATAGACCTGCAGAGACGCGGCTTCATACCAGCATCACGCATTGGAGCTGACGTTGGCTCATGTTTAAGGTAATATTGGCTTATGTGCGAGTCTACACATTGGGAGTAATTGAGGCCAAGCTCAGTTAATCATGAAAAAACCGATACAAGACGGATAACTTCCAACGTTGACGTAAACAGTATATTCTCGATCCACACATTGGACGATATTTGTTGGCGCCAATGTGGGGTACCGGCAATAAACTCGCAGAAACGCGACGGTAGTCAGAAACGCGACGGGAGTAATGATGCTACCTGGATGCTGATGAATTGTTCCGCTGAGGTAAACCTATCGCAAATTTTTAAGTTTCTTGTCTGTTTCAATATTGATTATTTATATTAATTAACTAAATATTTATATTGATTATACTTTTTTGCCGTTTTAATCGTATAAGTTAAATTAACATAAATCGTATCTAATTTAAATAATAAATATTTTTAAAAAGTATATAATTTAGTACTTAAGTACAAATGAATAAAAATCTAAAAATTAAATATTATGTTTTTCTTTATCTATGCACATTCAAAATGTTTCTCAAAAATAATATTTTCTATCGATTATAACTTTTAGTCCATTTGAATCGTATAAGTTAATACAACATAATTAATATTTAATTTTTCTTTAGAAAATGGACGTTGCACATCAAAACTGAATAAGGCACCAGATAATAAATTTTCAATTTGGAAGAGTAAAATGCCTGAAAAAACAAATAATATATAATTTAATATGTGTTCAACGCAATTAATTATCAAAATATTCTCAATGCTAACAGTGAACGATTATAATTTTTGTATATACAATACGGAATCTGGCACTACTCGCAAAAAATGACGTTAGACAATACTTGTCCAATTTTAACGGTTTTCCTCCTTCAAAGACCTTAAACGCGTGAAACTTAATCCTGTGAAAAGATCGCTCGAAAAAGAAAAGATTCCCTTCATAAAGTTAACCTATTATTGTAATTCTTTGTATAAAAAGATTTTGTGAATGTTTCAAATAATTGTTATTTGTGAAAATATATTGATAGGTCACACGACTGCAATTTTTTTGTGACATTGAATTTCATAGTTTTTTTTATGACTACGAAAATAGGCAGAGAGAAGAGAAAGACGTTAAATAGACTAAATGAAAAGTTTTGCAAGATTTTTAAAGGATAAAGAATAGGTATAGAAGAACAATGTATCCTTCCAAAGGCAGACTCAAAGATTCTGTTAGTGTATACTGCAGATTAAAACCATCAGTACCTGGAGACCCATTATACATAACTCTAATATCGGCGACGAAACTAGCTGTATCAGCACCTACAGATAAGATTCTAAAAAAAGAACATTTTGTTTTCAAACGTATCTTTACTTTTGTTTCGCAATGTGAGTTATTTGATAATGTAATGCACCCTTTACTTGAAGATTTATTTAATGGCGGGGATGCGTTGCTTTTTACTCATGGTGCTACTGCATTTGATAAAATGTGTACACTTACAGGTGATCAAAACAATCCTGGTTTGATTCCAAGATGTATACATACAATTTTTAATAGAATAATAGATTTGCAGGCGCCTAAATTTGCTATAAAACCAGACGGAATAAATGGATTTGAGGTCCAAACTGCAGGTGATGCTTTGGAAGATACAATATCAGAGCAAAGACAATTAAGAACCAATTTAAGGGAAAAAAATGACTGCATAGAAAAAATGTTATATACAAATCACCGGAATATTTTGGATATTAATGAGACTTATCGATATGCTGTTTTTATCTCTTACACTGCAATGTGTAAAAATACATTGTATGATTTATTTGACGATAAAAATGTTAAACATTTACATAGTAAAATTATGAGGGAAGATTCTGAAAAGAACATGTATGTGAGTAGCGTAGTAGAAACTGAAGTTAAGCCAGGAGTAGAAGTTTTTAAGTTGTTTGCTTTAGCTGAAAAACGCAGGAGAACGTTGGAAAGACCTCATTCAATTTTCAATATAAAAATTGGAAAAGTGAAAAATGATAGGTTTGGAGAATGTATACCGGACAGTAATTTAATTAAAACAGGCCAACTTAGTTTAGTAGATTTGGCTGGCTCGGAATCAGCGCATAAAACACAAAATACCGGAATAAGATTGAAAGAGACAAGCTGTACTAATAACTCGTTATTAACTTTGAGAAAGTGTTTCGAAATTCTACGAGATAACCAAATGAATAATGCAAATAGACCGGTACCATATAGAGAAAGCAAATTAATTTTGTTGTTTAAAAGTTATTTTGAAGGTAAAGGTAAAGTTGAGATGATTATTTGTGTTAATCCATCCACAACGAATTATGAACAAAATCTTAAAGTAATTAAATTTGGCGAAATAAGTAAAGTAAAGATTGTTAAACCAGAATCAAGGTATATACCTTATCGAGAAAAACAAAAACCATCGAGACGCCCGAATACACGTAAGGTTCTTGGCAAAGTTAATGTTAAGCGGGCGCTGGTTGGTATGGCACCTGAGGTATCATCTACTAAATTGAAGAATTTGGAAACATGTGAAGAGTCAAGTACAAGATTAACAGTTTCATCTGCAAGACGAAGGCTGGACATGGAGTATAGTGAAGCTCAGAAAGCAAAAAAATATTATATGAACAAAGTTGAAGAAATTACCAACAATTACGAACTGCTTGCGATGAAATTGCGCAACTTAGAAACGCGTGTCGAACAACTGCAAAAGAAATTGCAGGATCAGGACATTCAGATAATCGACTTAAAAGATGGATTAAACCAGTTAGCGGATGAAGAACTTAGGCAGTGTGATTGTGCATCCTATGCACGTTTTCTCTAATATAAAAGAACGACGGTTTTTCTATTGCTATTTATTCATATAGCTTGTGTGATTTCCTTCATAAAGATATAAGTAGTAAATAATTATTTTCCGAGTTGTAACAATTTTTAAGAATTATTTAATTTGTTTCATATGTGCGATTACTGCTAAACATTGTAATTTCTATATTCATTTTTTCGTCATATATGTGTATTTTATTCAATGTTGCAAAATTTTCCACGTTGCTGTACAAAATAAAAATTTGTTTATTATTCACTCCGAGTTTACTTTTTACATGTATCTAGCTCTAATATACGATGGCTATAAAGTGCTATAAGTTTCCCCGATGAGTTAATAGTTTGAGCTGAAAATGGCCCGATAGGATTGAAACTAGGTAGATATAATCTAGCCATTATTCTATACTTGAATAATGAAATAAATATTCCACAAAGCAAAGCTCAATATTTTAAAATAAAAGTACTTATAAATTTAATAAGTCAATAATAAATTAGTAAGCGTTAAAAGCAGACATTAGCTTTATTCTTTTGTACTGATTAAACATTATTTGAATGAAATGACTACTAAAATGTCTTTTTACGTATCGAAGAAATGAAAATTTTTATACCACAACGCAAATACATCATATTAAAGGCATATGAAATATCCTTTAAGAATTATATATAGATGTAAATTTTGTAACCCTAATGTGCGAGATTGTCAGCCAAAGATAGTCAGTTTGCTGTGAGTGTGTAAAGAGGGAACGTCACAGAATGTGCGTTGAGAAAAAGTTTTAGGCATTTAATCTAGCTTTAATCGTTTGTTAATGTTTAAAATATTTAAAATAAGAGGAGACCTTTTATTTAACAATTGATGAAAATAGGCTTCATTCAGCTCCTTAAAGCATTGATTTTGCACAATAACTCATTTACGCTTATAAATATATTCAATTTATTAATATAATCGAAATACGTGTTCTTTTGTTTTAAATGCGTACGGAAATAAAGTGTTCTAATAGAATTGCTATATTATAAAACTTTAAATGTATTCAATTATGAGAAAAAAGTATTTAAATTAATGATTTAGATCAATTGTGCACCAATTCTCAACGTGACCTTAGTCTTCACACAACATAAATTAACAGATTGCGTTCACCCGATATCAACAGTTGAGTTGTTGAGTAATCGCTTGTATTCAAATTGACCCTTCAGTTTGCGATGCTACTCAACAGTTCATCAAATCACTTATTACAAAGAAAATAGGATGAATCACTCAACGCTCTCAATTTGAGATAATGTTTATTAATTTTGTCTATGTCTATTAACCTCTTTTCCCTAATTTTTTCTTTACATTTACTACCTCTTTTTCCTTAGTTATTATTTAGGGAAACTCTTATAGCTCTTAAGAGGTTATGTTACGCTACTGATGAATTCTGACGATTTATATACCTTCAGCTGTATTCGCACTGTTGATTTCAATTAGTAAAAACATATTTAATGATTTTTAACAACGTTGACATCGGGTGAACACAACCATTATGTTAGAAAGCGAGCGCTGATGGCTTCCGAATCGACCGGCCGTTATAGATCCTGGAAAATAGATTTCAGGAGGCTGTGGTGAACTAGTAATGTGTAAGAAAGAAAATCCAAACTTAAAATTTATTGTTGGTAAATATTGGTTCTTATACGAACCATTAAAGTTTGGAATAGCGCCAACAAAGAAAGCTATGTCCAATATTAGGAGTTATTAGAAATTTTTGATTTATAATTCATATGGATTAGTTACAGTTTCATTTATGTTTTTATCCTATGTTTGTCTATCTTAAGTACCTCTCTACTTTCTTATTTTATTTTTATTTTACACTATTATTTTTATTTTATACTAATACTAAATTTATCTTTTTGTAAGTTTGATATATGATTCATATATCATTAATTGAATACACTTGAATTATGTTAATATCCTATATAATAATATTAATATTGTCTGCGTAATATTATGAAATTCAATTCGATTAAATCAAAAACTGTAGAAGCAAAAATTAGAATTATTTTTTAGATGTACATTTTTGATTTTATGAACACATACCAGTATAGATATAAATTTAATAACGATACCTCACTTTCCGAAAATATATGTTACGATTTTTTTTACAAGTGGTTAGGGTCATTTAAGGTCATAACAACAATATTTTGTAGAATTTTCTTTAAATATAATTATTTTCTGCAATGGTACGGAAATGCTGTGTGCCTAGTTGCGCGAGACGAGTAACTAGAGATGCCGGAACTTTTCACAGGTAACAATTACAAGTAATTCATTATTCATTAACATTAGCTTTTGATGTAATTACAGATTCCCTAATGATGAATATTTACGTGAAAAATGGCTCAGAGCATTAAAAATAAGTAGTGTAAATAATAGTAGCAGAATATGCAGCTATCATTTTGCAGCTGATGATTATATAATTGACATAACAGGTAATTCATTTATTTATAGCATTTTTGTGTTTATATATTTATTAATTAATTTTTTAATTTGCCGTTTATTGAAGTTGATAATGTTACACTTACGTAAAGGTGGAATAGTACAGTATAAATTCTCTGTGTTCAATACACACAGAATAAATTATCTGTGTTCAATATATATGAATTGTATAAAAGAAATATAAGTTAAGGTATAATAATATATATTGAGGAATGAATTACATTAAGATTAACATTATTTGAGTATTCGATATTTGATTGTCTATCACTCATTCCCAGTCAGTATTACCTGGTATAAGGCTTTTGAGTTTATTTACCTATATGTCCTTGTATACATAACATTTGTATACTTGTATACATTTCCGAACTATTTACTATATATATATTTATATGCGATATATATTTTATTTTATATATCTGCCCATATGATTTGTTTTAAATTTGCTTTAAATCGTTCAATATTCCGTTAAACTTATTAGTGTTTTAGTCTTGTTCTTGATAATTCTATGCGCTTCTACATATCTTTTATACTTTATCATATTGTCTAATGACATCGTATTTGTACTGCTATGTACTATAGTTGACGTTGTTCGCCAGTTCATATTATATACATTTTTTAAACATTTATTGAGTGCCCTTTGTAGTTTATTTATATATGTTTTAGGGGATTGACTCCACGATATTATTCCATATCGAATACTTGATAAAACATGTGCTTCCTTTATCATGTTACGCGCTTTACTGTTATTTATTTGCAATCTTCTTAGTGCCCTTCCAATTGCAGATATTTTGTTCGTTATTTTCTTATGATGCTTAACCCAGTTTAATTGGTCATCTGTCTCTAGTCCTAGGTACATGTTATTTTTTACTTGTTTTATTTTCTCTTCTCCTATTTTAATCTCTAAATTAATATTTGGTTTGTTTTTGTTTTTAAATATTAAGTACACTGTTTTATCTGTATTCAATGTCAAGCGATTACCTAGTAGCCACTTCGTATAAATTTTGAGGTCTCTATTGATTGTATCCTGTTGGACCTTTTTATGTTTGTGTGAGTATAGAAGTATCGTATCATCTGCAAATGTTATATAACTTGACTTCATGTTCATTTCTATCATGTTTAATACATATATCAAGTATAGTAGTGGGCCCAGAACTGTTCCTTGTGGTATGCCCATTTCAATTTATTTAGTGTCATTTCTTACTCAATTCACATTTGTAGCAGCTATCCGATTTTCCATGTATGAGTTTATAAGTTCACTTGCTTTACCTCGCACACCAATTTGGTTCAATTTTGTATTTAGATTATTGTGATCTACAGTGTCGAATGCTTTTTTCAGGTCAATAAATATCCCAACCACATAGTGGCTTTTATCTAGGCTTTCATTGACATAATCCGTGACACTGTTTAGGGCTCCTTGTGTATTACTTATATTTTGGAATCCAAATTGTCGATCATTAATTTGATTATATTTTCTGATGAATTTGTCTAACCTATTTTTAATTACTTTTTCAATTATTTTTGATAATACACTCATTTTCACTATTGGTCTATAATTTAGAATCTGTGTAGTGTCGCTACTTTTGTAAATCGGGTTAATTTGCGAGCATTTTATACATTGTGGAAATACGCCCCTATTTATAGATTGATTTATTATTATTTCACACAATGGCTTAGTAATAATATTCTTTTTCTTAAATATTTCTATTCTTTTTCTTTAGGGACTTTATGTCTTTTATTGATATCCCATCTGGACCTGGGCCTGCTTGACTGTTGATATCATTGTATATGTCGATCATGTCGTCTTCACTGCACGGGTGTAGAAATATTGTGTGTTGATTTTTTTTTTTTTTTGTTATTTACGATGGGTACTTTTACTTTAAGTTTTTTTGATAGTTCTTTGCCAATTGACATGAAGTAGTTGTTCATTTCATTAGCCATCTTATCATTATCATTGATAACTTCAATATCTATCTTTAATTCTTTAATTTTACAAATATCTTTATTTCCCTTTAGTTCAGTATTTATGGCCCTCCAAAACTTTTTGGTATCGTGTCCTGCATCAATATCCTTTTTTCTAAATATTTTGTTTTAGTTTCCTTTATAATCTTATGCGTATAGCTTTTCAATTTCTTATATCTATTGCAATTTTCAGCTGATTGATGTTTTTTCCAGTTGTCATATGCCTTTTTTTATCAACTAACATATTTGTGATCTCTTCAGTTATCCACTGTTTTTGCCTAGTTCTCACCCTTTTCTCGGTTGTTGTCCTTTCTTTCTCCGTTGTTATAATTTTTATTAAATCTTCCATGCTGAAGTTATTTAGTGTTTTTATTTTATTTTCCATGGTATGAAGATGTGAATAATATAAAATAATAAGTGAAAATATGAATGGTTTGGTTTCCGCTGTCTCTTGTTATTGCACGTCTTAATTTTCATTACACTTTTTCGCTACTCCAATCCATTATTTCGTTTCCTAGATTTTTTTAATATTACATCTAGGGGTTCATTACTTGTCTGATTCCAGTCCTTGATTGTGTTGTATAAAAAGGAGTATTTTCTATCACCTGTTCTTATTCTGGGATCTTAATTTGAGAAGTATTCTGTCTACTATGATTGGGTTCAGACTTTTGTAATCTGTTGCTTAGTTTATGAACAGCAGGGGTCCGAATATATACTATGCCGATCATTTTTAGCCTCATTTCTTTTCTTCTGTATATTAGTTCTGGTCAGGCAAGAGTTCTACGCAATCTAGCGCAATCGAAGTACAATTGTCCGTGTTTTTGTTACAAATCTTACTGCTTTTCTTTGGACATTTCTAATTTACTTATATCTTTTTTATGGTACGGGTTCCATACTTCTGAGGAGTATTTCAATAAAGGCCGTATGAGTGTCAAATATGCCTTATGTAGGACTTTTCTTGGTGCTTCTTTACATTTATGTTGTAAGCTGTATAGGGATCGGTAGGCTTCCTTCATGATTTTTTCGATGTGAGCGCCCCATTGCATTTTTTCTTCTAATATTATTCCTAGGTGCTTTATTTTCTTGACGCTTTGTATTTTGTACGGATAGATTGTACAATTCCTTCCGAGGAAGAATCGAACGAACACGCATATCCACCGGATCACTTTGCCATCTGTGATTTATTTTGGTAAGGTACTTTGTTGTTAATTTTTCTAAAATTCTACAAACTTATAGGTCTGTAATTTGCTGGTAGCTGTTTTAATCCTGATTTATGAATGGGGACTACTATTGATTCCTTCCACTGTGTTGGAATGGTGCCATTGTTAATGCAAAAATTAAACAAGTGGTATAGATATTTCGAAATGTCTATTGGAGCTAGCTTGAATAGCTTGATCGAGATATTATTCGATCCGAGAGCTTGATTAAATTTCATGTTGCCAATTACCTTTAGTATCTAACTGTGTGTGAAACTGAATAGGTCTGATTTACTTATAGCTGGACGATCTAATAATCGTTGATGTTGAAGTTTTGACACTTATTAAAGACGCTACTGAAGTATTTATTTAATTCATTTGCTATCGATGTTTTTCTGTGATCCATGTTTTGCTTTCTTCCTTCATAAAGTTTTATTTCTCTAGTAGATGTGTTTGATTCATTTATAAACTTGTAGAATTGTTTGTTCTTCTTATCATCTAATAAGCTAGCCATGTACTCTTCAATGCTTTTTCCTTTTCTTTATATAGTTCTTTAATGTACTTGGTAAAATAGATTCTTCTGGTTTTCCTTTCTTTATAAACTTTACGGGTTTTCCTTTTTAAGCAGCTTTATTTTTCGATTATAGTATAACGGATTCGTATTTTTTGTTACATATTTTATTGACACTGTTCTTTTTAAGCATTCGTTGATTATGTTGTTAAAAATTGTCCATAGTAGTCCTTCATTGTTATTTAGACTTATCCAAGCTTTGAATTTAGCTTCCAGAATTGCTTTCATTGAGTTTTATTTGCTTTACTATACAAGTAGACAGCGTTATTAGCTAATTCTTGTGATTTACGTGTTCAAGCTCCACGATGACGACTTTGTGATCGGATATACCATTAATTACACTGTAGTTTTTGACCAGTGATAACGGCCGTAGCAGTATTACATCAAGTATGTTATTTTTTGTATTATTGTTTAGTCTAGTGCATTCTTCTACAATTTGTGTGAGAGCATAATTGCTGATTAATAGGTTTATTTGCTGTTGTACAATACCATTGGTTTCATATCCAGACCAGTCAATTTCTGATAGGTTCAAGCCTCCTGCTATAATTATACATTTTCCGTATAATTATACATTTATTTAAATATTTTCCGTACTTTTAATATTTTCATTTTATATGAATATTGTTAGTTTATCATATTTATGAAAGTTAGTATGTAGTCTATAAGTTTTTTTCTTTTCAAGTACTATATAAATCGTTAAATTCACGTTAAACTCATCAAATATTATTTATAACGTATATTATTTTAACCACTATGGTAACCTCAAGTATCAATTAAGGGCTTTGTATAAATAAACGAATTAAACTTTTCAAACTTCATAGAGTTTTTAAAAATCTTTTATAGACATATAACATAATTTAAATATTTTTGATAAAGAGAGTTTGTAGATGCCTCAATAATGATTTATGTTTGTAAAACGTT
>WYDF02101098.1:0-10623 GCA_009867245.2 Adranes taylori | reverse complement strand
GAAACTGTATCAATCAATTATTGGCTATTTAATGTTATCTATATGTGTTCTTATTTGTGTGCACATCCCTCCTAATTTAACCTTGTATCCAAGGGGATGCTGACGCTCAACTGGTAAATCCTATAAGCTCAACTGTACTTAGTTGCCAGCGTAGCGGTTTGGAGCTGGTTAGTGTAGGAGCCACGATCTAGCCCGCGAAGAGACTATTTTCAAAAGACGTAATAGCGGTGGACTTAGTGGGGAAGAAGGAAGCCGTGTCAAATAACAACTTTTTGTCACGCTCTTTATTTCTTTTTCTTTTCTTGTTTATGCGGCAGAGTCACTCTCTGTGTATACATTGTTAAACACATGCTACGGTAACATTCATTTCCCCGCCACCGGCACAACACTGGAAGCGACTGCGAATGGAAATATATTCCAGTCAAATATATTATCTGTAATAGAACTGTATAGAGCGGATTATTTCTTTAAGTATTTATTTGCTACAACATACGTTTTCTTTTTTGCTTTTTCTTTTGTGCTGGGGTTATAGAAATATTTTTCTTTAATAATTATTTTTTTCTCTTGACATGAATTTTGCGAAAGATTTTCTAATTTTTGTTTCACTGGAAATTTTACAAAATAAGAACTGTTTGATTCTTAGTGACTAACTTAAATTAATACATTGACTGAATTTAATTAATAAATTGAATTTAACAATATTGAATGCCCAAGTAATGTAACAAATATATTAAAGTAAAATTATATTAAAAAAAATCAATAGGTATTTATAAAATTAAAGCGAAATATAAAATTAAACAAAAAAGTCTACGAAACAAAAGAATTTGTTTGTTGAAAATAAGTGCTATACCGCTGCTGTTTCTGGTAGTATTGTCCACAGAGAATACTACCAGAAACAGGTGACCGTCTATAATGCAGTTGCCCGAATTTGGCCATCTTGTTTCACTGCAGCCAAAGGACTGTAAAGGGAAGGAAACTAAAAGGACTCTAAAGGACTGCAAGGGAAAGAAAATTAAATAGAAAGCAGTTGACAACGACGAAGACTAGAAAGAGGATGAAGAGTTTTACTTGGTCCGCTGTCTCCATATTCTATTAGCAAATCTCGAGAAGTTTGGATTCAGGGCAAGGGTTGCAAGTTATGTGCTCACGAGGTATGCACATCTGAGGTACCAAATTACATTTGCCAAAATTTTGATTCTGAATATTCAGATTGATTTTTTGCTATGACTAAATATAATTTTGTTAGGTGTTACTTTTACAGTTCATTACGCCGTCACATTAATAGAGTTACGGTTGAACATGACTTAGAGCTCTTCCTTTCTTTCTGCTGTCACACTTTCAGGAGTTTATTACATGGTTCGCATTCCATCCTTTCCACACGCATTCTGCGCAGCGCAGTCGACTGGTGCAGTCCGCTGTCCTATTACCATTTTTTGCACAACGATAGCATCGTTCTCCCTATGCTTTACCTCTGCAATGTTTTGCCGCATGCTCTTACTCGCAACGGATATTCTTTATAGGTCTAATTGTGCAAATCGACCATCCTATTTTGGTTTTCCTCAGTGCTTCATGAATTTTGGCTGCCTCCTTCCTTACCCTATGTCGACATTTGTACCTCTTGCCTGGGCTCTTAGACTTACAACATCAACTGCCGGTCTGTTTTCCCCTTCTCCAATTGCCTTTTCTATAGCCTTTTTTATTTCCTGACTTTTATGTCCGCTTCAAAGTTTATTTATTACCTCCATTGTCGCCGATCTGGAGTTGTTTCATCTCTTACTATATTTGCCGCTTTTCCGGGCTTGGTACATACTTTGCACATTCCACGTACCGATTTTTCTCTCTTTCTTCATCTGAAAAGCATCACTGGAAAACTGGAAGATTCTTAGCATGCTGACCTCATCCAAGGGTTGCCCGGGACTGAGGGCCGTAATTTGATTTTCTGTATCCATTGTGATATCTTGGGGAGTATAGGTAAATTAAGTAGTTTCCCGTTGTTTTCCTGTTCGACTATATTTTCCAGTCGCTCCTGCATGGAGAACAGACACTGTCAGATTTCCGCCATTAACAATGAGGATCAATGCAAAGGTATACAAATTAATTATAACAATAGTCCCTTAATTGTAACATATTCTCAAAAACCTCACGGTTAGAGTCGCATCAGTCGTTGCATAGGAATTACATTGTAACATTTAACAGCGTAAACTGTAAACGGTAATTACTCAAAATTCTGAGCCAGGAGAGAAGTTAAAAGGTGATTTTCATATTTAGCGACTCAAAATTTATGGCTACTTTTATTTTAATGAAAGAAACAGTAAAATGTCTGTACAGTGTTGTTGATACACCCTGAAAAATGAGAAAAGGTTTACGATCGAAACCTGGGCCAGAAGTATGATAAGACTAAAAATCTCAAAGTTTTTCATTTCGATAATACATGGCATCGTCATCTCATATATATTCAACTTACTTATGAACACATAATAAGTTACAGAACATTAAAATATGTTGAAGGTGTTTCATATGGTTTCTATGGTGCTAACATTTGTTTCATTGGCGGTATTTCATAAGATGCTTAAAACCATTTCGTCGCGCCGACCCATAAAAATGATCGTAATGTATGTTCATTAAAGTTAACGAATACTCAAACCATATTAGCTCATGCTAAATTCCTATTAATATTCATACAAACAGAAATTAGTCTGTGCGGAATGTAATCGCATACTTGAATATATCCAACGCATATTTCTTCAAACTACAGACGAGCCACATTATTCCGAACCCCCCAGTTCTCCGAACGTCGCGCTGCTACGAACGACGAAGGTCCTTTAGATTTCAGCTGTGTAGTACCGTATGTAGTGAGTGTGCGTTACGCGAGTGGATTATGATCTTGTAATTTTTTTCAAAATGACGTTGAAAAGAAAGCATGTTACATTAACTTTAGAAGACAAGTGCAAGATAATTAAACGACTGGATAGTGAGGAGAGTTTGACGAAACTTGCTTCAGAATATGGCGTTGGTAAATCTACTGTATATGACATTAAAAGTGAGAGGTAAAATATAATATCTGATTGTCCCCGTACAGTTTTGGTCCGGGAAAGCAGCAAACTTTGAAAACTGCGGAAAATGTTGATGTTGAACAGTCATATATACATGAATAGTGCAGCAGGGAGCTAAAAATAACATACTGAGTGGTGATATCATCGCACAGGAAGCTAGATTTTTTTACCGAGAAATGATGCACAAAGACGACTTGCAACGACTGCAAGTAGCGGTTGGGTGTACAATTTTAAAAAACGATTTGGAATGAGAGTTCTCAGTTTGACTGGAGAAAAAGTTTCGAACGACAAAAATGCTTTTGAAAGTTTTAAAACCGAGTTTCTAAATGAAATCACAGAAAAGGGACTCAATCGTGAACTGGTTTACAATGTTGATGAGTCGGGTCTTTACTGGAAGTCACTTCCAAGAAAAACACTTGTTTTGGCTGGACAAAAAGAAGCTGAAGGGCCAAAAATAAGCAAAGTACGGATAACCTTTTTTCCCTGATCCAATGCTGCCGGGACCCATAAGTTATCGATGTCAGTGATTGGAAAAAGTAAAAGTCCAAGTCCAAGTGGATAAACAGACAAATATTTCTCGACTGGTTTCACAACGAATTTGTTTTTGTCGTGAGAAATCACCTTAAGTGTATAAACCTACCCCAAAAGGCGCTTTTACTCTTGGACTATTGCCCTGTCCATCCGGCAGCTGAAGAGCTCATAAGTGACGACAAGCAAATTTATGCTTTCTACCTACCCCCAAATCTGCACTTTGGACCAGCATGTAATCGCTGGGATCATAATGTGGTACAGAAGAAGTTTACTTAACAGTGTACTGTCGTCAAATAAATCTTTACAAACTATCATTAAATGATTAACAATAAAAAACGCGGTTTTAACCTAGTAAAATCTTGGGATGAAACCTCCCAGGGGAACATTGTCAGCTCTTGGTCAAAACTCTGGCCTCTTCCCCAAAGACCAACAAACGAAAATTCCTCAGAATTGTGCCAGACATTGTTAATGTTCTCCAAGTTGTCCATGAGCAATCAGATGACCGCATCACGGAAGAATATGTCACTGAGTGGCTGAACAAAGAAGCAGCAGGGCTAAGATATGAACATTTAAGTGATGCTGAGATCATCCAACGTGTGCGAGATGGAGCAGGCAGCAGTGATGAGGAAACAATCGGTGATGAAGAAGAGCCAACTCAGAGAGTAACAAATTCAGCGGCGTTGCAAGCTTTCAGCACCTATTTGTCGTGGGCAGATGATAACAACATTCCAGTTTACTAGATTCTCACTCTTAGTCAACTGCGTGACATGCCTTTCAAAAAACCCATCAAAAAAGGAGGTCAGAAAAAGAGTCAAGACTTTTTTAAGAAAAAGAGTCAAGGTCAGAAAAAGAATCTGTTTTAGGTGCACTACTATGGAACCTATTGTATGATCCTCTCTTAAGGCCAAACCTGCGTAATGGAGTAAAATTGATTGGGTTTACCAATGACACCGCCCTGCTCACAATAGGTAGAGACGCAGAAAGGACTGAGTCCGTTTTAACACTTCCATTAAAACCAATTTACTGTACCAATTTAATATATTATACTGTAATTTAATATACTGAAATTTTTCAATATTTACAGTTTTGTAATAAAAATTATAGTTTGGCCTTTTTGTGGTTTTTTTGGTAAACCGAACACCTAAAACAAACAAATATTCGGATTAACTAGGTTCACTTGTATATACTTCCATTCCGTTTTAAGTAGGCAATGGGCGATCAAAACTGTAATAATAATAACCATATAAATTAGTGCTTAGTCTTTTTTCATAATTTTACTTAAAATATTATGTAGTTGTCTATATTCAAGCCCACCGCACTAATTTATAAATGGTAACAGCGTTGGCACTTATATTTTTCCACTCACCGGATACACACTTAATATGATAGGGAATATTTTATCCAATTTCGAAGTATTTTGAATTAATTAATGAATAATTTTGAGTCAAAATTAATCAATCTTTTTTCAGAGATCGGAAAAGCTGTGGTTGAAATAATATCAAAGTCCCAATCAACTCAGTCTTGAAATGTACTACTGAAGTAAGGGGTGTTTCAGAAAGAGTGGAAATTTTAAATTAGCGCCATTTTTGCCGCTGTAATTCGAACTATCATATGGGTTGACAGTGAAACCCATATGATAGTTCGATAATGGACGGCACTTCACCATTTATAAAAAGGGATCGGCTATTCGACGCGAGAACGCATAATTATTGTTAAACATTACTTCAAAAAATGGTCCAATTTTGACTGCCACGATTAGAAAATTGCGCCCAATTTTTGGGAGACAAAATGTCCCAAATGCTCCAACTGTGAAGAGAATAATTGAAAAATTCAATAGGCCGGGATCGATTACTGATCACGGTTGTTAGCCAGAATCACCGGGAACATCCATTCGGCATCGTTTTCAATAAATGACTATCTCAAGAAGCACTATGCAGCCTATTTAAAAAAAAATGCGTCTTCATGTCCACAAAACCCAGCTGACTCAAGAACTCAAGTCTACAGACCATACACAGCGAAGAGAGTTTGTTAATTGGATCATTCAACAACAGCAAGTGGACGGTGAGTTTTCCAACTAAATTATTTTCAGCAATGAGGTCCATTTTCATATAAATGGCTTCGTAAACAAGCAAAATTGCCGCATTTGGAGTGAGGAAAACCCACATGTGTTTCATGAGAAGGAAATGCATTAAACACGTGTCACTGCTTGGTGTGAATTTTCACATTAATGAACAATTATTTTTTTTGAAGACGTTGCCGAAAATATACAAACATGATAGATCCGAACATGATAATCTAGTTTTTTTGTGCCTCAAATAGATGGTATAAGTAGACAGTATGTGGTTTCAACAGAACGCTGCGGATTGTCACACATTCCGAGAAACAATGGCATTATTACACGAGATATTTTCTGGTCGTGTCATTTTCCGGTTGGACGACCAGAATTGAAATCCAGCCATATTTATGCCAAACTGTGATTGATAATGTTCTCAAATGAACCACAAAACTTCCATATGTCTTCTTTATGATTAAATTTTAAAAAAATCGGTATTTTCTCAAAAAAAAACTGTTTTATTTAAAAAAGAATTTCCGCTCTTATTGAAACACCCCCTTTATTTAGTAACTATAAAACTGCATCTAATTGCATTGCCAATAATTAAAAATATGTACATAACCGACATAAATAATTTACACAATATAAAGTAATACAATATAGCCAAAAATTAGTTTTGGACATCATTCACACAATAGATACTTAAAATATATAACATAGCATTCTTTAAAAATCTATAATCCTAAATACATTGCTTTTGACTTAGCATATCTAAATAATAATAATAATAATTCCAATAAAAAGGTAGTCCTCATCATTGGAGTTATGGGAGGCGGCAGGTCCTCCCTAATAAACTATATTGAGACCTTACCGACTTGCGAGACCAAAGCTGAAGAATTAGCAAATCAGATGCAAAAGGCCGTAATCCTGGGCAGTTTGAGTTTACTTTGGTCACACGACCCGACAATGCCGTAAGGACTTACTCTATTGTTTAGAGAGTCGTTACGTGACATCTACCCAAAGAAGAATCTCATGTATGACGTCGTCTTTTTAAAAGTGCTAAAATTGAGATTCTTTGGAGGTGCACGGTACAGAGCGAGAAAAAAAATTCCCAATTTGTAAGAATGTAGCTGGCCTTGGAACTGGAAAAAAAATGTTGTAGGCTGGTATTAAGTAAGGCTTCGCATTTTTCGTTTGAAATGTGTGAATTGATGAATTGTTTTGAAATGATGTTTTTGAACTCGACTGGGGGAATGGATGTGAAAAGATTTTCAATGGCGAAGGAAATTAAAATGGAATCATTTGAGAGGGTCGAGTTCTTTGTATGTCTAATGAAATCAGAGGTATTGGAAATGATATATATAAAGATTAGTTTCAAAATTTTTTCTATTGTGAGTCAAGGAACTTGGCTAATTTATAAAAGTGTGAGGAGACCAAACTAGAGACTGGTGTGATGAGAAAGTTCACTCCTTTGTGAATTTTTGGTAAGCCATTTAATTGGGGAATTTGGGGGTTCATTTCAGAAATGGAAAATTATATAAGATAAAAATCTTCTGTCAGTTAATACTTGGAAATTATTTGGAAGTTTCTGTGTAAGTTATATTTACTATTTATTATTTGTAATTTTATCTAGAAATTAGTTGGATAATTTTGTAGTTTTCTTGTACACCTCCCCCTGAGGATGATCACGCCGTGATCGAAAACGTTTAGGCGTAATAAATAAGCAATAAAGAGTTAGACGATTTCGTTTCATTAGTTTTATTTAAAATGGATCTCCTTGATTTCTACCACAACATCAATGTCATTTCTTTTAATATTTTAAATGAAAAAATATTTATTTTTTATTTATGAAATAAAATATTCCCATTGTTTTAACTTATTGTTTTATTGCTTTTGTTAATAATATTGAATTTTAATTTGTGTTTCCTTATTTTATTATTGAATATAGAGCAGTTATTTATATTTTATATAATCCATTCTCTAATATTGAATGTTTTGTAAAAATTAAGCAATATGAAAATGAAACAACTAAAGTTTTGTCACTTTTTCAAGAATTGAAAAATTCGTAGAATTTATCAATTCTAGGAATTGTTAAATGTTTCAACAATTCGTAGTAGTTTGGTGTTAATATTGGTATTCTAGTGTAATGTTTTAACAAATATCTAATAGAAATATTGTATATTTAATTTAGGATATAAATCAACGTTTTCTTTTTGTAGAACACAGTAAAATTTCTAACTTCCGGTATGTGAAAGATGGGTTGGGTACGAATTTTTTCTTCTCGATTCTTATTAAAGTAGATTTGTTCCTAACCTGTTTTGTATTCTAATAATATATTGGACTAGCGGACCCTGCAAACGTTGTTTTGCCCCCCCCACCTGGTCCTCATATTTACCTACGACGCTACAGAATTGTCGCGGCCAGCAACATGGCCTAAATACCGCGGCTTTGCTGCGGCTAACGACATGGTGTATTTGCCGCGGCTAACGGCATGACCTAATTACCGCGGCTAGTGACATAGTCGAATTGTCGCGGCCAGCGAGATGGTGTAATTGCCGCAGCTATGCCGCTGCAAGTGATATGACTTAATTACTGCGGATTTGCCGCGACCAGCCACATACCCGACCAACTCTGCCACTGCCGCAATCTGCAGCCGCGTGCTGCAGCCTCATCTAGTGGCGAATTACATCCAGGTGGAGAGCATAAAAATATTCTCGGATTTATATAACTTCTAAACTTTAATGTAGACGTTAAGTTTTTAAACTAATGTTTTGTAATTTTTGTTACAGATTCTTTGCATTCAAGCAGTCTATAATCTGAATTCCAGGTGAAAATTTAAGGTTTTATTATTTTTCAACTTTTTATAATTATAGATTTTATTTTTTAATTAACAATACTTCTGATAATATATCCAACAGATAATTAATTTCACTCATTGTTTGATAGCATAGTTTCTATTAATGCGGCATATCAAACGGTTTATACTTACAACCTTGAGTGTTCTCTGGAACTATAGTTAATTTTTTTTTTTAATAAGTAAGAAGATCCTGACTATGAAGGGGGTCTTCATAATCAAGAAGACCCCCTTGACTATGAAAAAATTCCTTACTCACGTTTTGATGTTCTTGTATTGCATACTTCTCTATATGTAGTTCCTTTTATCCCATGAGTTCGATTCGATTTCAAGATTTTGATTAATAATCGCATTTTGCAGATTCCAGAATTCAAAAAGTTATTTTAAAAAACCAAATTTCTGTACGTGTCTAAATTTCATTTGAATTACTCATTCGATTTATATCAAATGTGGAGAGTAGGTGTAGAATAGTTTTACGTAATAATGTTGATTCTAAATATAATTCGAAATTGATTAGGCTGGTCCAGTTTTTCTTCTTCCATTAAAAAAATAAATCAAATAAAGAGTGACGAACTAAATATGATTTTCGTATTTTATTGTATTATTTGTCTTGAGCTATGAGTACGATTCTGGAATGAAACTTCTTTTCTGTACCAAGGGCCTTGAAGTTGTAATTGTCGACGTTGACTGAATTACATAAATGAAGCTTGGTTGAATAATACGTGGATGAAGGTCGAATCGAGCATTAGCAGATGTAGAACTTTATCGATGCGCTGTTCGGGTAGGAGTTCCGTAGATATGCGCGCAGGTGTAGAAATGCATTGAAACGTTATGATAATATGCATTTTGTTGATGGATAATGATGTTGTGGATATTGACTAATAATTTGCGTTGACGGAATGAATTTGACCTCTGCCGAAGTACTTATACTGGCGTCGGTGATGTCCTTGTACACTCGATTGGTCGGTTCTTTCTAGGTAACGTCTTCTTCTTGAGTTACTCTTCATATCTTATATCAACGTCACTGATAATGGGAAAATAGTATGAGAATAAGAGTAGAAGAAAGTGATTAAGATTTGGGAATCGAAAGATTCAGTAGAAGATGTGTCGTCGGATACTTAACCTTTTTTTTTGTTTCTTAGAAATTGAATTTTATTTTGTAGAATTTTAATTTACTTATTTCTTTTATTCGTACATTTAATATGTTGATTTAATATTTGAAAATTTACTCTAGCGCTTTAGGATCAGATCAATTTATGGCTGCGATAGTTCTCGCTGACCAAAAGAAAATTGATTAGGTCTTATTTCAGAATCAAAGCTTTAAACTAGCGCGATGGGTTCTCGCAGCACATCCAACTACAACAACTCAAAAATTGAGTCTTAGTATCACTGTCCTGGATGGCACCTTTTACGCGAATTTTCTGAGAAGGAAGCTACACCTGATGTCGGCTGAGCTATGGCATGTTGCCTGAGCCGATGGCGTCTGCCGCAATAAAGGCGGAGTTTGAAAGAAGCCTGTGCTACAACATTTTTAGGAAGGTTATACTTCCGACCAATCAAAAGTTTCTTTCTGATACATTAAGAAAATTTAAAGATCAAAGTAGCATTATTTCGTTGAGGGTTATCTAGTGAAATGCAAGTAGTGGTGATTTCTAAATGGTGGTGGGTCACACCAGCGGTGGAAATAGTAGTTTCATGCGGTCAAAATCTCAATGTATCGCATAGAAAACGCCTCCTTCAAAAATACGTTAAACTAATATCCAATTAGATTTGTTAACAGTCAAACGGGTAAAAACTTACTCGTCATTCCAAAAAAGTGGTGGGTGAAATACTTGTGATTCTTGCGAAACAAATATTCACCGACAAAGGAAATCGTTAAAAAACCGTTGCTTCATAAAAAAACTCGCCATCATAAATCGTAAATTTTAAAATATATAACAATGCATCTGCATGTAGATCAGGGGTGTCCAACCCGTTTGACCCTTTGGGCCATAATAAAACAAGTATATTTTTTGGCAATCTTTATTACCATTATTTTGTAACTGTTATTACAATCGATAAAATCTGGATAATAAAAAAACACCATAATAATTAATAATTGCAATATTTATTGTCAAAAAAAAATACAAAAT
>WYDF02101087.1:0-10624 GCA_009867245.2 Adranes taylori | reverse complement strand
GCTAATAGGGCGGTAGTTGCCCAGGTCAGTGGTATCACCCTTCTTATGAAGAACAACAATAACAGCATTATGCCACCAACAATAACAGCATTAAGCAATATAACCCAAAGAAATCACATACGCGGGACTTTAAAACTTTGTTTTGAGTGGTATTTCGGAACTCAGCTATGACTTTGATCTGTTTTCTGGTTCCCAAAGCAATACTATAACTCCAGGGTTACCAAACCTAACTATGATCAGCAACTAGATTGTCAAATTAGCACATTCGGTACCAAAGTATCAACATTAAAAGTTGTTTTCGGACAATTTGTTCACCACCATACCTCTTATGATATATTTGACTAACTAGGGTATTCTACCATTGGAAAGAGAATGAATAAATTGTGTTTTAGGAGCATAATGCCGACGGAGAAAGAAATGAAATAGAGAGATAGAGGTCATATGGTAGAGAAAATAACAAAGACAGGCAATGTGGATATCAGAGTAGTATCATGGTTTGATAATAAAATCGTTACTACTATGTCAACATATGCTAGAAATAAACCAAACTGCTGATTGTTAGCCAAAAGAACTGGGAAATTTGATATGCTTCTTTTGGAGACCAAAATGATAACTACAAATGCTCTATGAAAAGCAAGAAAACAACCTAGACAAACAAAAGTGGGAAGACCGTCAACGAAAATAGGCAAATAATGGGACAGACTAAAAAATTTCCTAAGTAGACATCCCCACAAAGATGGGTTTGATCATTTTCCCTATTGGGATGAACGAAATAGGTCAAGATTCAAGTAGGGCATAACGCAACTCAGCACACATTTATTGCTTAGGAAGCTTTCTTATTTGAGTGAATAATTTAAAATATCTAATTCGGCAAAAACTTCCGCAGGTAAGGCCACCCAACATAATTAGGATTTTCTAAGAAGCAGGAACTAATCGTCGTAAGTGGTATTGAATTAAGGTCTCACGCCAGTGGACCTTCTTTTTAAAACATTTTATTATTTATTTTTCAAATTCAAGATTTTAGATTTAGTTTTACTTATTTTGTTTTCTTTCAACATTATATAATGACACTTAAATACGTTTCATAATTTGCCAAGATAAAGCAATTTATTTAGTTACATTAATAATTAATTCAATTTCTTTAAATTCATATGATTAATAAATTTACGATTGCCAAGTCTAAGCAAGTCGTTTTACGTTTTAAATTGTTTTTTATTTATTACACAATGCTTATTATACTCATTATGCAAGATTAACAATAATGGTTTATACTTTAGTTAACATATATAACATTTAAATTAATTATATTGCAACATCGTCCAAGTTTAAGATGGCTGCCGCGTTCTATATTATATACGTAACTCTACTACATGCTCGTACGCTAATTACTTAACTGAGCAAGGCGCGCTGCAGCTTAGATGTCGCTTTATATACAATGGCTTCTTTCGTGCATCGAACGCTGTGTCGCATTGGTGGGCACATCATCTCGCAGACGTTTCTATTAAGTAAGATTGACGGCTATAATTAATTAACATTTAGAGATGCGCTTATAACTATTGTAATATTTTATTAAAATACACCTAAGAGAGGCACAGGCAAGTTGTTTGAAATAATGAATATAGTTAGTTCTAACAAAGTGTCAAACGTAAAAGATTAATTGCGGTTTTCCATTAAAAATTTTCTTAACCAAAGAGGAGAAATGTTATTAGTCAACAAATGAATTTGGCTCTTGGAGTAATTTGTGTTTAACACAGCTATGAGTGTGGAGATACAAATATGTAGCATATAAACTGATTGAACTGTAATTATAATTTTATTTATTATATTATAAAATGGTACGTTTCAATATCTTGATGTCGATAATATCTCTTTAATATTTTGATAAGATTGTGATATAAGATGTCTAGATAATATCTCGACACATTTGAAATTCTGTGGGTAAAAACTTAAATTGAGCATAATCGGTTTGTTTTAATTAAGCAGTTTATATAAGAAAAATATATAAATTTCTCTAAACAAACGAAGATAATTACAAACTAATATTTGATTTCGCAGTATCGCGAATTGCGATCAGATTAAGAGAAAACTTTAGCTACAACAGATAGATACAAAGAAGCCGCTCTCTCAACGCGGTTGTTGTTTGAACAGAATGCATGTGGGTGGCTGGGTGGTGGTGGTATTTTAACTAAACGCGGTATAAGTAGAAGTGTATCCCGAAATCCCTGAGAACCTTTCGGACAACGAAAGCGGCCGCGGTGTTTAGCTCTAGCTGGTCGGGATAAATTGGAGGGATTGCGTACAAGGCTTACCGCTTGAATAATGTCCCGTCCGGCCGGTATTTGCGGCCCGATTTATATCCGCCAACAGTAAGTTGGCAGTCAGATTTGTATGCTCGCTAGCGTGCAGAGTGCGTTGTCCTGTTAGAATGTGATATTTAAGATTCCATTTTATATTACATATATAAAGAAAATTTATGTAATTTTAATGTGATAAAAATTACCACTTACTAACTAGCAATAGGTGTCAATTCTTTTTATTATATGAACATACCGTATTGCATCGAATATAAGCCGCACTCGCATTTCGCATTTCGAAACGTCAAATGAGGCTGCACTTTAATCAGGATATCCGTCACGCATTGCAAGAATTCAAACCCAAATCGGTATTGCAATTACAGTAACTAGAACTTCTATGATTGGTTACTTTTAATATGTACTTTTAAAGAAGATTCTGAAATAGATTATGAAGTTCTCATGGGAAGATGAAATATACGAAATTACTGATTTGTACAAATCGATGATCAATCCAATATATGCGACTTCCTGTTGTAGTATTTTCCTGATTAATTGATGCGATTCAGAATACTACTCAAGAATACTAGTTTGAAATATAGTTATTCTCTTGATTAACCCTCCTGCTTCTGCATTCATAATCACCTTCTCTAACCTGTCATTTCATTTTAGAGTAATGTGAATATCTTTCCAAAACTTATTGCATACACATATATTATCTTTGCTGAGCATCTCGTAGACGACAGGGCTGTGTGGTGTTATTTGTTCATCGTACTTCATCAGTTTCTGCCAACGCATTGAGGATGCCGAAAAGAAGTTGTACATTTCTTGCAAAAATGTAAAATAATTTGTAGATCTATTACAGCAACTAGCTGTCATAATTCCAACTAGATGTAGAGAATCGATTGAATAGGATACAAATTCAGCAAATTTCTTTACATTTTTAATTCTTGCTTGGAGAGCGGTATAGGCACCTGACATGTTTGCGGTATTATCGTACGACTACCCTCTAGAATTGACTTAATTAATTTTTAAGAGATGACAAAGTGTTAGTTATAGCAGTGTACAATTGCTCGGATTTATGTATAGTAACTGGTACGAATGTTAGGAATACCTTTGTTGGTGTTCCACATTATTGGACATATATCATGACAATCGATAACTGATCTACATGTGAAATGTCAGGTTTTGAATACACAATTATGGAGAAATATTTAGCTACTTTTACATTTGCAGATATAACTTTACTGCACTTCTGATACGTACCACTTGTTCATACGTCATAGACGAAAGATAATTTCTTTTGCAGTTATACGGTCTCCTATAATTCTTTAGATTTTACTTCAAGAATGGATTAAATTCTACCAACACTTTCACTGCCATTAAAAAGTTTCCATTGTGACATAATCCAACGTTTCATCAGAACCTCTCAACCGTAGACCATTACCTGTTTGTTAACATTCTTACAATGACTACAACGCGCTGTAAACCTTTTTCTTTTACTTCAAGTTTTGTATATTTCAGCTTTCTCTATGATGTAGGGCGCTTCACAGTAATGAGACGCGAATGGGACGCCTCGGTAAGTTAGACTATCAGCTTTAACCAATCGCACACTCTTGGGCTAATATGCGTTGTTATTCTCTCTAACATTTCTTCGCGACGTTTTTTTTTAAATTTCAATTTAAGTGTTTGGCTTTAAGTTCTTGTCTTAGCTCCTCATTAGGGTTGTACCAAGGAGCGTGCACGCACTTTCTTAAGAGTTTGTTGTTGGTTGTTACCACTTCGTTATGCACTTGTGTACCGGTTTGTGACCACCGTTCTTGTACATACGTCAATGTGGGTACTAAAACAGAGTTTAGTAGTTGCACTTTGTTTTGAATGGATAATCCACTATTATATTTAAACTCTTTGTATAGTTTTTTTACCCTTTTTGAGGCGAAATCTGCTCTTACATTAACATGTCCTTTAAAGTTTTACTTGTTGTCAAAAACATATCCGAGGTATTTAGTTTTGGTTTTTATTATCACATAGCTTAACTGCGATTACTCTTGGCCTTTTGCGAACATCACTACTTCCGCTTTAGTTTTGTTTATTTTAAGTTTCCACTTTTTACTGTATTTAATTACTGTTTCTAGCTGGTTCCCTGCTATATAACTGTTGCCCCCATTGCTACGTCGTCGGCGAATTTCAAAAGTTTGTGATGTTTTACTTTGTTTTTCGAGATGGGTATATCCTGTGCGTCTAAATTATGTAATATTGGGCTGAGCGGCGAGTCCTGGGATAGCCCCTCTTTAGCTTTTTTCCACTCTGATACTTTTTCTTCCAACTACACTCCAAACATTCTATAATTTAAGAAGGAACGTATAGTTGCAAAAAAATCAATGTCCATCCCCGGTTTGAACGCCAATGCACTCCTTCACACTTTGTCATATGCTTTCTCGAAATCCATGAAAGCACAGCTTGCGCGTTGATTGCCTTTGATTCCTTTTAATATCTTTTGGATAATACCTTCCAATAGACGGCTTGCTGAAGGACCAGTGGTTTTTGCCTAAAACCAAATTGATTCGGAGCAATAATTTCATTCCCTTCTGCAATTTTGTAAGTATCTTGTTTCTGGCGTTCACTTGATCTATCTTAAGTCTATGGAACACCTCTTTTTTGTACACAAGGAGATTAATCGAGGGCGGGCGGGGAGAGGGGTTGGGGGTGCCTGAAGGAACACAGAGAGCGTCTTTGGAGGTAGTTCGATACAGAGAATCACGAACTTCATGGCGGCCATAATGAAAACGAAACATGAAATTGATCTAAGAGAAAGACAAGTTTAAATGAACTCTACATAGCTCAACTGATAGATGTTCTAGAGCCATTTGGACTCCATATAAATAAGAGGGCAGGTGATTTGAAAGCCTAATCCACTAAGTAATTAGGATGGGATGGGGAAATAGGACAGAATACTTGAGCGGAGGCTGCAATGGGTAAATGTATAATCGAGGACGTAGTAGCTTCCGGTGTCGAATGGGTCACTTGCAAAGTCCCGCATATATGATACTTCGTTTTTAGTGGATGCGGATAAAATTTCCGCCTACGAAAATTTGCCGCCGTTGCTACCCTATTTGAAATTCGCCACTAATCCGCACTAGAATTAAAAAGAACCTTATGAATTTATATGGTTTTAGGGTGTTTCATATACCACATTTAATGATCCGCGTACGCATCAACAAACAGATTAGGCTTGATAACTGATTAGATTTACTTATGTTATAAATATACAGTTGCTAAAATCTAACTCTGCATAAAATTAAAAAAAAAACAGAACAGAAGAGAATTTATAGATAAATAGGAACAGTTTGATGGAAAAGATTGCTCGGAAGTTTGTATATAGAGAGATAGACCAAAAATATATTTCTCCAGGCAGTCAGACGGCGCGGAATTTCTAAAACTACACAAATCCACTTCTTCTTCTTTGGCCCGGAAGAACCGGAATCTGATTGTTGTGCGACACAAATAGTAGTCTAGCATGGTTTTAGATATATAGTATATGTATAGAGAAAACACAAGATAAGGTCATATATATCCTAGAAAAGGAGCAAACGTATTATATAATGTTTTAGATACTGAAACAAAGAGGACGCGCTTTAACAAATCGTTTTTTAAAACAGTAGAAAAATAAATGGCGGATGAAATAATGGTTAGGGAACAGTTCCTTTTCTCTATACGTATATATATTTCTACATACATATATCAGGCAAAGTAATAGGTCTAAATTTAAATTTATGAACACTTACTCGTTCCGCTTTATATAAATATAAATTGAGATTACATATATTTGAAACAAATATTTTGGATGTTTAAATTTTCTTATTATTAATGACATTGAACAACTATTTTCAGATGCTTTAACGCCATCTTGATAAAGCTCTAATTCTAATTCCACCGCTTTCATGAAGCTTGTCCTAGGCGAGTACGTCTGATTACTTCCTGTTCTCGAAAATAAAAAGATCAACGTATTACCACTGTTTTGTCTAAACGTTAAAACCTGCTACAATTCCCCTTTTTAACTGTATTGTAAATTGGAAACGTTTGGAACTAAATGGACAAATATTGTACTTTTTTACTTAAATCAAAAATGTTCTTGAAAAAAGATTTGTTGACTACACCTTGTATAACAAATACGCTTTTTAAATTCAAAAAGGCATTATAAAGATGTATGTATATATTCAAATAGAATCTTGTAACATAATAATTGCACAAGATATACCTAATTGCAATAACAAATACTAAACCTATTTTGGTAAGTTATTGTTCAAATAAAACCAAGGTTGCATTTTGACATTGTATAATCATATATTTTAAGTAAACTACAATATTTTTAATTTACCTTAATTCAGGTATACATACTTTGAAGGTCTTCCATAAAAAGATAGCTTTTTAAATAGATCAAAGAATACTGGAAAATCTTTTTAAATTATATCCGTGCCTAATTTGAGATTATTTTCAAAAATGCTGTAGCAAATACACTTTTCTGGTTTATTACTGGTCGATATTTTTATATTGCAATATATAAGCTTTTCAATATTTCAGATTTCAATATTTTCTGGAGAGATTGAAAAGGATAATGTGCTTATGCCTTGGCAGCAGGCCGTAATCGTCTGAATTTACTTCATGCCGAGTTTTAAAAGAAGTTTTAACGGGAAATTTACTCACGGAGGCTTTGTCCAAGAATGCTTTACTACAATGATTGTGTGTGGACTTTGTTCAGCATTCTGTACGTATTTTGGATAGCTCAGTTTCTTACCACTTCCGTCTTGCTAAGATATCTGCTATTTAGTTGTCTGCAATGGCTGGTGTCCACATCAGAGTAACTACGTAACCATGAACAGTTCACACAGTATGTTTATGCATTCCATTGTCAGTTCGAGGCGGATTTTCCTAAGCAGCGTACTTAATACGCGATATCGAGAGTTTAACGACGATAAGAGGTTGCGCATTTCTGTTTAACTAGGGAACGTATAATTTCCTAGTAGTATTTTAACATTTCTAAGGATGAGCAGTTTTGGATAAAATAAAATAAAAATATTAGTTTTCGTGCTATTTAAGAAACATTTGGCGACTGAGGATAAAGAAGAAAGCATATTGGAAAGATGCGTAAGCAGAAAAACTATCAGCATAAAAACCTCTTGTTGCTGTAATGTGTTTTTACAGCAACAAGAGGAGGGTGCGTTCAATATATTGATTCAGAAGTTTGCCGCAGAAGAGAAGGTTAAAAGTTAATTTAGATTTACCAGTGAACAATTTTCATCTTGAATGACATAAAAGAACACCTGCAAACTGATCTCTGCAATGGAGTCATGGCACCAATGAGTCCTGCTGAGAAACTGGCTGTTACTTTAGCGTAAGAAAAATAAAAAAATTTAAACCTTTCAGAGCATTTTACTCATTTAAAAAAATTTTTCATTAGTAAAAAGTTGTAACTGTTAAGTAAATATTATTCAGCGTCATCAAGTTGGCATAAATCATATGCTTGTAACACCAGAGGGAACGTTAGAGTGTTCTAATTGATAATTTGCAGGGAATGTGTGGTGATAGGAATATAACCTACAGAAGCGGAAATTAAGGTTCATTTGTGGTGGCAGGCATGGTTGGAGAGTTCTACGGTGTAACCTAGCGAAGAAGAGATTGAAAATTTGTAGGAATACGGATTGGAGTTATAAGGAGCCAAAAGAGATGTTTTTTATCAACTTGCATATACTAAAGCTGGTCTATGTCAGATGCGATTTCCAATTGATTTTTGTTTTGCTCATAAGGCACGGTTGAAACTTCTTCAGTGTGCTTGAAACCTGAGAGAATCTAAGTATATAAGAAATTAAGCTACACAATAAAAATGGTGAACACAACTGTCGAATGGGGCCAAATACTTCCAGTAGCGCCCATACCAACGCAAGTATAGTTCAAGCAAAACCATGGACGTCATCAACGTTCGAAAATAGCAACAACCTTACAAGTCCAATACCATTAACAACATTTGCAAAGTCCCAATTCAGTTGCTGACAATTGCGTCTCCAATTTTCACCAAACAACCGAGAAATGTATCTCTCGACCGCCATACAATTTCCAGCAACACAAATATCAAAAACCCCACAGCAACACAAATCATCAGACCCGATCGTAAGGAATCCCACCAAAGCCTGTCGAAAAACAGAGATACGGGAACACCTAGCTCGTCTAGGATAGGCGACTGTAACCATAAAATCATTGCTTCAGGCACATGCATCAAACGAACTAATTAGCCATCTCAAGTAAAAGTCAAGAAAACACTTCATACCTTTTTGCGGCATAAGAGTCCAGTTTGTCTCAAAAGGCCAATCGACAGGGAATACAAAACATGTAAGGTGATATGAAACCAACATTTTGGAGCATGCAACCTCCTTGTGGTGTCAGATGTTTTCGTTACGAAAATCTTTGCCTAATCGGATACATTAGAGAAACTTGTATCCATCGACCAGATGCTGTCACATCGGTTCCGACCAGAATAGGTTAATATCCTTAGCGGCGTGATACAACCAGTGATCTCTACATCAAGAACTTACACATAAATTTGCCAGTCTGCTCACCGTTTTTCGGCAGCTAACTGCAAGCCGGACCATTCGACTTACTTTCAATGTTACGGATCAAAATACTTAACGGGGTTCGGCAGTCTGCAGACGAACTCATTGAACTGTATGTTTTGATCTGTTTTTCTCTCAAGTATTTAACTATTGATGAATTTTCCGGGCGAATTACTATTGGTTCTAAAGTTTCTTAGATTCAACTGGAGGTGTTTCAAATTCGTTTCTTGGTGGTCATGTTTCATTCATACTGTTTGGTTGGGTATGTTGCGGATTATTTTACTTATACTTTCGAGAGTTTCAGTAGAAATATTAGAAAACGCATATATTCTATCTTCTGGTGTATTTAAAAATGATAACTTGTCCTAGTAGGTTGCCCTCCGGTTTTTTTTTTGCAGCTGATCCTAGCCTTGTCTATGTCTTCTTCTCTCTGCCTTTTATAAAGATCCCGGATACTTTTCCATCGTGCTTGGTATTCATCTGCTAAAGCACATAGAAACAAAACATAACGTTTTAAATTAGCTTTAGTAGATAAATACAATAGAAATTGTACAATACAAATAATAATGATAATTGTAGAAATTTAATTGTGTTGGTATAATATACTAAAAAATCAAATATTGTTTCAAATTTCTTGCCCCGAGTGAATCCGATAGGTCTTTGCCATTCAGTCTCCGCATATCTACACCTGTCCTGTGAAAGATAATTCCACAAGTGTTGAAAACCATAAAACAAAAGTTGTTAGGCAAGTGTCTGTCTGAAGATGACCAAATAGACTAGAAGAAGAACGCTGAAGAATTTTGGACTTGCTGGGACTTTCCAAACTGTGTTTCAGACAGGGACCCGAACCGAAAACCAAAAACCGAAAAAACCGCTATTTTTGCCGGAATGACAACTGGAACTGAACTGATTTTTTTTCGGGTTTTTTTTTCAGTTTAGGAGAAGCTTTTGCACTGATTAAAGCTACCTATATGTATAGCTACCTATAAGCTTGTTATATGTACTAATTGTTACTAGAGTGGATGGAGAAGGAGGAGAATACTCATCTCCTCCTGTTAATGGATGTGTGGAAGGTGGCTGGGGAAAATGGATGTGTGCAAGGTGACTGGGAGGGTGAATTTACTTTTAGAGTGCATGGAGGGGGATCAATAATCGATTATATTATTATGAATGATGAGGCAAAGAAAGCAATGGAATATATGAATGTGAGGAGAACAGAGAGTCTAACCATTTTCCTTTGGAGGCAGTATGGAGGGTAAATTACGATACATTAGGCAGAAGGGGAGTAGGAGAAGGATATGGGATTGTGGAAATTAAATGGAATAAGTCAGAGAAAATAAGATTAATAGAGAGGATAAAAGAAAGAGAGCGGCAAGATGTGGTGGAAGGCATGGAAAATATGATAGAAATAGTGCGGGGTGAATTAAAGAGGAGAAATAATGGTAAGATAGAAGATAGAAATAAAAGATAGAAAGTGGTGTATATGATAGAGAATGCGAGGAGAAATAAAGGAATGCTAGAGAAGCATTGAAAAAAGTTTGATTCAAGGAAAGAAGACTGGATGGTATATATGGGGGTGAAGAATGGTGATAAGGGGATAGGAGGGAAGAAGGTATATCGTAGAAAGGAAGAATGAAGAAACAAATATGATAAATGGTCTAAGAACGGTGGGCGAAGTATTTGAGGAATAGAAATGCGGTAAATAGCAAAGGCGTGAGAAAATATAAG
>WYDF02101086.1:0-23856 GCA_009867245.2 Adranes taylori | reverse complement strand
AAAAGAAAGAAAGGAAAAAAAAAGAAAGAGGAGAAAGGAGGAGAGGGGGGGGGGGGGGGGGGGGGGGGGGGGGGGACGCTGTTTTATCCAAGCAAGAATAATCTTAAATTCCATGTTAGTGAACTACAGATTTATTGTTGAGCTTTTCATTACAATTCGTATGACATTTATTGATTTCATGTTATATTTATATATAACTTATAAACCCACAAAAACAATTACCTCAAGGTAAAAACAAACTAAGCACTACGATCCACTTTGGTGTAGTTTTTGGCAAATACTTATTGTATATGAAAATAAAACAAATAATTAAATTCACTATCAACAGAAACGACTATTTTACATGGAGACACCGCTACTCTAGTCACTGAATATTTATAATCATACAATTTCAAATTACTTACAACCTTTTCTGCTTGTTTTCGAATTATCTCTTGAAGTATTCATTTGACTAAAAAGTCGAGCATAATGTTGCCTAAGCCCATAATGTTCAGCTAAAATACTGCGTTCATCTAAAGGTTCTTCAGCATCACGTTTCTTCCGTTCGTCCACTAAAGAATCACGCTTCTTTACTTCCTCCGCAAATTCAGCGAAAAAAGAGTCCATCTCTTCTGATGTCATTGGTATATGTTTCTGTTTATCAAGCCTCCTAGTTTCTTTCAAGTCTTGTTCAAGTTTCCTAGAAGCTGATGTGCCAGTTGTAGTTCCAGCTGCAGTAGACACTGGCGTGGCCATTGGAGCAGAACCAGAGGACGAACCAGGTGGAGGAGTTGTTGATGTTGTTGTTATCGGAGCTGTTGTTACGGTTGTAGTTTCCTCAGGTTCGTCAATTCCTTCAGGCATTAGTTCGAGTGCACGTTCAAGCGTTTTGCGAGCACTATTAGAACGCTCGAGGAAATATCTATAGACAAATATTAATATATTTATCTATATAATATAGAGTGAAAACACATTAATGTGACAAAACTTTTAAACAAAAATAGATATAAAGAAATTAATCTTTAATAAACTTTATTTCTTCAATAAAGCTTATTTTATTCTGAAATGATGTTTCTGGTTTTATATTTAAAACAGATACTGATATTTCAAAAGCATATTTAATTTTAGGTTAAATTCGGTAATAAATAATATTAAATATCGTACCCATTTGAGTTTTCATTGCTCTGCGCAGGTGGTGACCATGTAGTATAAGCATTGAAGTCTAATTTATATTGTGAATTCGGTTGATAACGTTTCTCTAATTCATCTTGGAGCCAACTGATTGCATGCGCCCACTGTCTCTTGATATCGGGTTGCGTGTGTAGAATTTGTAAAGCCATGCGACACCTACTAAACAACGCCACCATGCACTTCACACATTGATAGGCGCGTTTTTGATAATGGTTCTTTGAACGATTTATGGTTTCCAGCAGACCTTCACGTTCGTCAGGGAAACCCTGTTAAATGCATTTAATTTATTTCACACACATTTTATAGACCTTTAAGATATTAAGAAAAATGTGGGTAATTGTACTGATAAATTAAAATATTAAGAATTAAATACCAGAAAATTTTATTTACTATTAAACAAACGAGTTCAGGAACTTACCTTAATTGCGTTATGTATCCTATGCGTCTGCCATGAATCTTCAATAAGTAAAATGCTAAGTAACAATTCGATGTGATGCCTTAATTCTTGACAATATGCAAAAGCAATTTGCCATAACAATTCACATAATAGCAAGCGAGAAAAATGAGGATTTTCCCACGAACAGTACTGGATCAGTTTTACTGTTTCGTCTGTCAGTGTTGAATCTTCAATAACTTTCTTAATATAACTGTAATAGTAAGGTGTTCATTAAAAGCCAATTTTAATGAACGCAAAATGTATATGTAAGAATAACAATCGCAATAGTTTCAATACAAAATATTGGAAAAAAGTTTGTGTAAGAGTTTGCATAACTTTATATTATAGTTTATGTTCTTAGCTAATAGCTGAAATAATATTAGTTAAACCTTTTTTAGTAGTATTTTGTTAAAATTTCTAAATTTTAATTAGATAAAAATGTAAAACAAACATTTATTTTTATTCAACATATAAAATAGAAGATGTAATGTATATATATTTAATAATAACAATAATAAAAAATCATTCGTTTGTATATTATCAGAAATGGAGTATCACCTTTAGCAAGTAATATTTACCAGATTCCGCACAATATGCGCAAAACATGTCAGTGTGTGACATTTTAGTGTATTTCGAATTTCTAGGTGTTTGCTCATTCTCACCAGACTTATTGTATTATTGAACATTATAGATATTATTAGTCATTAATAAAAAAAATTTGAGTGATAAATTTTATGCCTCCATAATGTAACTTCATCTACCATAAATATCAAAGGATATGACATCTTCAGTGCAAAAAAAAAACGAAACACTGGACATTCAAAGCCTACTAGCCTGTAGAGCAGCAATTCTTAGAGTATTCTTGTTTCAATTGTTTTCAATGTACGTCATTCACAAAGCCGCTTAGATCTTAAAAATAATAGTCCCTGCAACTTGTAATTTAAGGTTACGATCAATGCTTTATTCATCCCACTTTTAGTTTCTATTTGACTCTGCGTTGTATATTGTGCTGATCGAGAAAATACTGAATTTTTAATGCATACGTACATTAGACACTTCTTTGAATTAAATTTAATTCAAGAATCAGGACAACATTCACTGTTTACGGCAAAATATTTATTGCGTAAACAATTGTTAAATATGTACATAATATAAACGCATTATTTAATTATCCAATTAGTTCTGATTTGTGTAACTATTTCTATTATGTTCATCTGGTAAAATTAAATTGAATTCTAATTTACATTATGACAAAAATGGTTTGTTACGCTATGTTTTGTGATGGCTTTAAGAAATAAACAGCTTTGAATTAAGTATGTTACCTAGGCTTATGATACAGAATTTCCGTCGCCTGCGGCGATAAAGGCATAATATATTCAGGACAAGTCGGGTCACCGTAAGGATTAGGCAAAATCGGATCACTTCCACTTGACTGACATTTTGCACTAACATCACAACATCGAACCAAACAGGAGACAACTTGATTTAGCTTGCTTAGTTCGGTATATTGATATTTAATAGCTGGACCGGGTCCTTCGTCTAACGCTACTAACATAAATGTCGCTGGTACGTTCATTTTTAATAGTTGCGCTTTCTCAGGTATACCTAACAAAATAAAATAATAACATTCCAAGATAGAAAAGTACTTCCGTCTAAGTAGTGATAAATTGATTTAAAACTAAACAAAAAAAAATGAAAAAGAAAATCAATTTTAAACAATAATTAATACTGCAAATGGTGAATTAGACAAGCCATTGAAAAAAAGACGAAAGAACATTTTAAAAATATATAATTATTATTTTTGAAAATCAGAATTTATTAATGTTTCACAAAATAATTCTTACCTTGGCAAGCAAACATATGAAAAACATTAAAATAATGCGGCAAATGTCGCCCGTGTTCGCTCACGTCACGTTGTAAAAGACCCAAAAGCGCGTACAGAATATTATCGCATAATGTGGCTTTCGGATCTGGATTATCAATGTTCGGCGGCGGCCGACTCGGTACAGGATCATTGATCGAAAAATGCGCTAACAATACAATGATCTTCATAAAGGCCGAACGTACTTCGTTGCTTGGACAGCTGAGCAGGTACTCGCAAAAGCGATGAGGATGTGCAAATAAGATATTGTAAGCGAACCATTCACGAATTGATGGATGAACGCGTAAATGCAGACACAGAGCATCAGCCCTAAAATATAACACGCTACTGAAAACTAATGATCTTAAAAACTGTTTTTTGTTTGTTGCATGCCATTTATAAAAACAACTCTCTTATTATATTTTTAGACATTTGGTACGCAGTTGATACAGTTTGGCATGGTACTCTGCTATTCTAAAATTACGTGACTAGTCACATTGAATTATCCAATACATCTTGTAAACCTTATTTAACAATTTCTTAAAAAACATCATTTACGATGCAAATAAATGTAAAACTAATAAATTTATTCTCATCCAAGGTTTGCCAAACGGATTGTCTTTATCATCTTTCTCTATAATAAATTATCAATGATTTATTAATACCAGTAAATAATAATATTGCATAAATAAATACATACATACACAAGTAAATCATATTTTTGAATAAGTTAAGAGAAATGAAGTATGTATCTTTATATAAATTCATCGAGTGCTACAAACTGAGTTCAAACTTAATTTTCGTTATTATGATGTTCAATATTAACAATCTCGTTGGTTACGATATGTGTAGTAATACCTCAGAATATGCAAAAATTATATTTTACAATATGATAACAATACTTGTTGATGTAATGTTTTGTTGTAGGTTTTGTCAGAATAAATAGGTTTTTATTTTAAAATAAAAATGGATATTTATCTACGACAGAATTTGGATTCCGCGGAAATTTAAACAATGTCTGCTATGCACTCAGCAATGGAATTCATATGCAAGGCCCTACGTCAACATAAAAGACATTTAAATGTACAAGGACATTTAAATGTACATCTCAACTCTATGTCTTAACCAAAACGTTTCATTTAATATCACATATAGTTTTCTAAAAAAAATTGCATTTTATGGCATAAGAGGTATTTTTATCTAACGAACAGATAACAAGCAATTTATAAAGTTGGAACAATTTATTAAGATGGAAGTAATTTATTTTACATGCAAAGAACACTTATAGCAGGTTCACCAACTTTACCAAATAATAACAGATTATTATTATTATAATGGTCAAGATTTATTTCATGTACATAAATGTTAATACTAACACAACCTAATTTTCCCCCAAGTCGAAAATAAATAAAATAACGACTAGGCAACATTTAATTACGAATAATAATTTGAGAATAATTAATAAAGAATTTGTTGACCGACAACATAACAAAATATAATGGCGTTCTGATTAATTTAATTTTCGTAAAAGTTTATCAGTACACTTTATTTTTAATACGAAAGTAAATATAAAAACAAGTAAGCAACATTTAAATAAAAGTTAATTAATTGTTAACTTGTTGAGAAAAGAAAATTAGTTACGTTGAAATAAATTTATTTACTCAGAATAAAATACGAAGATCGTTAGGTGTTTCAGTTCTCAAAATTTAGTCAAAATTTATAATAAATGAAATGTTTGTACATATCTGTAGATCTGCCCTAATTCACACAAAAAAGATCAAACGAGAAAAATAAGCGTAATTACCTTTAAGTCTGAACTTGTCAAAATGTAATAAAATTCTGAATATCTTGTCTACTAAATTCCCCCTTTTATCCATTCATCTCGGCTTAAGCCGATATATTTCCCACTGAGCTTCGGTAAGTTTGTTGCACTTCTGCATCACTCTTTTGCTTATTAAAAGTCTATTACTTAAACACAAAACCCATTTGCGTAAAAAGACTACTTTCTTTTCTGCTTTGTTACTAATGTCTTTTTGTTGCGGCAAGTTTTTTCCTCTCGTCTGCCTACAAAGTAATACCTGCATTCCAACTTCTTACGTGTATCTATTACATGCATCTATTCTTTCAGTTAGAATAAATAGATTTAAAATTTCTTTTAGATCTTCCCGATTTCCCTTAGATCTATTTCATAGATCATTTAAAAGATTTAAAAACCTCTTAGAATAGAATCCCACGACTTGAATGCGTTTAATAACTTTGGGCGTTACAATATGCTAAAGAATGACAATTTTTGATCATATCTCACTTTTAACTTTTTTACGACAGAAATACTTGCTCCGTACGTTGTCAAAAGAATGAGAAGTATTCGGCGTTAATAACAATGCTTTGATCCATTGGCGATCAGCTCTTTGTAGCGCACATGTTTCAAAAGTATAAACTTAATCTGGAAAACTAGTTTAAGAACTACTTGTTTTAGTAATTAAACAATCACATTGAATTTTATTAGATAGAGACATGACATTAGGTTCTACCAAAATTTTTGGTTCATGGCTGCATTTATCTACCGTTTCATTTTACTTAATGCAATTTAAACTTGTTTTACTACATCTTTCTATAAATTTCCAATTAAATAAAGCTGCGCCAACAGCATAAGTTATCTTATAACAAATATCTGTGGAGTCAAAAATAGATTGTTGATTAATAAAATAAATAATAAAACAAAGGTGATTTGTTTTGTAAAATAACACTAACAGAGTTCTTGACTGGATATGAACTTTTGAAATCACCGACGCACGAATTCCCCAAACTATGAATCCACCGGTCCCCATATTTGCCTCCAGCGCAGACAGCCTTGGTGTCCGCATTTCCGCGCCCTGCGGCCGCTATTCAATCAGTTTTGAGAAATTTCTAATAGGGCAGTTTGGCATGCTTTGCACGGCAGACCGCCTTCAATCTTTGAAATCGCCTACCATGAAATTTGCCAACCTATTACATACGGCTAAAAAATATTACAATAGGAATACCACAAGAGTTTATTTTGGATCCTTTATTTTTCATAATTTTTATTAATGATCTACATAGGCAGGAGAAACTGAGGAGCTAGTGCAGCAAAGTTTAAAAACAATTTTAAAATAGTAAACGAATAGATCACTAATAATGAACAAGGACAAAACCAGGGTAATAAATTGGATTGGATAGGCATATGGGATATAAATAGATGAAAAACTAATTTGGAATACCCACGTGGATCAACTCAGCCATAGGTTATCAAAAACAACATGCGCAATTAGGAGAATAGTCAAGACAACTGGTAAAAGAGCTGCGCTAAGCACTTACTATGCAATGTTTAACTCCATACTTTCTTACGGAATAGAAATATGGGCCCACACAGCACATTTAAATGTTGTTCGATTAGTATTCTAGTATGCTCTTAAATTTAAATGTTAGTTCTGTTCTTTTAAAAGCAGTTCTATTAGTACAAAAAAAGCGGTGTATGTGTAAAGCAGATGATGTGGCATGTAAGCCATTATTCCAAAAATACAAAGTTCTCACAGCACCAGCTTTGTACGCATTTAAAGTGATTTGTAACATACACAAAAACACAACAGAATACGTAAACCTAATATTCACCAGCATAACACCAGTAATAAACACAATATACAATTTCCCAGAGTTCGATTAGTGGCTACCCAGTATCTGAGACGTGGCTATAAAGAATATAATATGTGTCCTAATAACTGAAAGAACCTCAGCTTCAAGGTGTTTAGACAGAAATTAAGGACACATTTGGTGAATGGTGTATATTACAACAGACAACCATCGAAGAGGTTTCGAAATCATTAAATGAAAAACAACAAAGTAGCAGATGATGACCAGATTGTTATTGAAGCAGTTAAAGCAGGGGGGTATATAGTAATAAAAGCCTTAGCTCTGCTGTATAACACATGCCTCTTAAAACGAGTTACACCGTCTCAATGGAACAAATCCGTCAAAGTAATTATGCACAAAAAGGGGAATATAACGCAACTGAACAACTATAGACCTATTAGCTTGTTATCCCATCTTTATAAGCTGTTTATGAAAATAATAAGCAATAGGTTGATGTTAAAATGAGACTTCTATCAACCTTGCGAGCAAGCGGGATTTAGAGCTGTATATGGAACCATCAACCATCTACAAACTATCAAAACTCTTATCGAAAAACCCATTGAGTATAATAGACCCCTGATTCTTATCTTTGTCGACTTCGAAAAAGTTCTGTCAACCAAAGAGAAATGTTCTTTGCTCTAACTCAATGCAGAATAGACCATCGTTATTTATCCCTCATCAAATACATTTACGAGCACGCTACGGCTTGTGTAAGGCTTCAAGAGGACACAGAGACCTTTCGTATTGATGGAGGCGTTGGGTAAGGAGACAATATATTCATAAATTATTTACAACACTGTTTGAGTACGCATGCAAAACAATGCTTTGGAGGGAGAAGGGTATAAATGTAGATGGCATTTTTTTAAATAACCTTAAGTTTGCAGACGACATCGTGCTCATTGCTGACAGTTTCGAACAGGCACAGACAATGCACCGAGAATTCTATACTACCACAAGAGGAGTGGGTCTCAAAATAAATTTAGGAGAACACAATTAATGACCAATCTAGAGCATAGCAAAAATATCTCAATAGTCGGAAGAGACATCGAGCCAGTTAGCTACTATAAATACTTGGGCCATGAGATTAGAATAGAGAGAGACAACCAAACGACTGAATTGAAAAGAAGAATAAACCTAACTTGGGCTGCATTTGGAAAGAAGGATACTTTCAGATCAAGGTTAGCCATGTGTCTCAAGAGGAAAGCATTTAACCAGTGCATTTTGGCCGTGTTGACTTATCCCTAACACTCACAAGAACAACGGTGAGTAAACTGCGAGTTGCTGAAAGAGCAATGGAACGAATAATGTTAGGGGTTTCCCTACGTGATAGAATACCCAATGCTACTATACGCAGAAGATCAGGAGTAACTAGTAAATGTAAATGTTATCAAGGGAGTGACGACATTGAAATGGAACTGGACACGCCATGTAGCACGGGCAAAGGATGACCGATGGACGAAAAGGATTTTGAAATGAAGACCCCGAATACAAGCCAATAGAAACAGAGGACGACCTTCAATGAGATGGACAGATGACATAATGAGGGTGACTACAAATTGGATCCAGGCGGCGCTGTGGAACAGCATGCAAGAGGCCTATGTTCAGCAGTGGACTTTGGAGGCTGTATGATGATGAAGATATATATTACAATATAGAAGAAATAGAATTTCGTAACATAAACTTATTAAGCTTCTATAGGATATTTGTTATTTTAAGGAGGATATTTGCGACCTCTAAGAGACACGTGGTGTATATTATATTATTATGTATTGTTTGTCTTTGACCTAAACTCTATATTGAATATTAGTAAGAAAATAGTTGACAAATGAACACTATTGGCTAAAAAATAAAATACAAAAACTAAAGATAGAAGATCAGACAACATGTTTTGAAGATTATGAATCAATGTGTTTTGTCAATAAATTGTATTATTTTACAATGCTTAGCAAAAAAAATAATTCAAGAGACTTTTTCGTTATAGAAAAGTATCCCACAAATAATCGTTGAAAAAACACCTCGTTAATTTGAAGAAAACCGTTATGGGTAAGAGATAAATCTGAAGTGTTTAAATTGCTTTCAGACGTAAGCTAATCTTTAGTGCTTTATTGAACCCAATTTTATATCTAATAAAGTCTATTACATAAATAAAATGTGGTGTAAGATAAAAAAGAAATTAAGCGTATCGAGTAATACTCGATACTTTAATTTAAAGTGTTCTGATCCTATTTGTAATTTGCTTCTAGATTTGATATTGGAATATATACAATTTATACCTATTACAGATATATCAACGGAATTCAACGAAATGTTTAACTATTAGCAAACTTCCTGGGTACATAACTTCATTGAGAAGCTGAATCTAATAAAACTCTATATTTATGCAAATTGCCTTAATCATCAATAACTGAAACAAGAAAAGCAGATAACAGAACTTGTTCAGTAGCTTTTAATAGTTTTATATGAGCACTAACAAAGTAATATTAGCGTACTAGATAATACTAGCGTTAAGAGTAATACTAGATAATCTAAACAATAGACTAAAAGTACTAGATCTTGGTGTAAAGGGTTTGATACTGTGCATCATATTTTTTTTTGTAACATTGTAGTTACAGGTAGAGAGCAGAAATGTCTAAAATCGTACTTAACGAAAAGATCACAAAGAGTAATGATTGAAAGGCAGATGTCGAAAAAAATATATTTTTTGTGGGGCTCCACATAATAATATAATAGGACCGTTGTTTTTCTTAATAATGATTAATGATTTTCCAAATTCACATATTATGACGTCCAATATCTTTTTGTATACAGATGATACAAATATTATATTAACTGAGAACCCAGAAAATCAAATAATTAAATCTAGTGAAGACTATAAACAATGTAAATAAATGGAGTAAAAACACTGGAATCAAGCTAAATGTAGACAAATGGCAATGATAGAATTTAAATCAAAAACAGTATCAGTAAAAAGAGTTTGCTTATAAAGCAATATAAAAAGAGTACAAAGCAAACAATGTTCACTCTCTTGGGCTAAATGTAGATGACAAGTTAACGTGAAGTAATCACGTAGAACAAATATGTAGTGAGAGGTCAGTAGCATTAGTTATATATTTCTAAGGATAAAGAACATTGTATCGATTTGTTTTTAGAAATTAATGTATTGCAGTCTTGTAGAAGCAACTACAGGACTACAGGATATGGCATCATCTTTGGAGAGCAACTATGAAAAGACTTTTCATTCTCAAAAAACGATTATTCGTAGAATATTCCCAAATGAGAGACTTGCCGTGATATATTGCAGAGATTATTTCAAAAAATATCATGGATTAAAATACGTGAAACAAAACTTAAATATATGTCAACAGAACAGTAATATTCATAAGCATGACACATGAACAGTTCAATTCAGAATAGAAAGGCAAAGGTTAACAATAGCACAGGCTGGAACAAACTATATGTGAGTCAAGCTATACAACAGGTTACCAGAAAATCTGAAATCGATAGATAGCATAAATGAATTCAAACAGGCTCAGCGAATTTTTCGTGCTGAGCCTATTTAGCGGGTTTGTAGCGTCATTTCATTTAGATTCGCGATAAGTGCAGTACCCAAGCGGTTTGATTTTGATCACATTGTTTTAAAAATGTCAAAAAGAAAACATACAACGTTACATTTCCACCAAAAGCATGAAGTAATTAGATTGGTGGAGTCTGGTGAAACTGTCAGATCAGTAGCTAGTAGGTTTACCATTGGAAAATCGACAGTTTCCGACATTTTCAAGAATTAAACATAACAGACAATTGTTGATGGTAATTTAGAAAAACGGAAAACTCTAAAATTAAATGCATATCCAGGTATGGAAAGCTTTGTACACTTGGTTTGACTAGGAAAGGGCCAAAGGTAGATACTTACAAGAAAATTTATATTTTTTTAATTTGTGCTCTTCTTTTCATATTGTTAAAATAAATTTATAATCAATTTAATCTCATAAAATGCAGTATATGTAGAGATGAGCGATATTTTTAGACTTTTCACTGATATGTAATGTATGTTTGTATGTACTTCTCTAAAATATCAGTGATTGAGTAGCAGATTACGACTATGTATAAGTTTGATTTAACGAACCTTCCTTTTTCTTCTTTGCAGCTACTTTTGCTACTTGCTTATTTCTTATCGGTTAGCTTAGATAGATAACAGATTGTATTCGACATGTGATTCATATGCAGTGATTGCATTTGTTAATCTATTTATTCCTTATGTGCTACCAGTATGATATCAGTGTTGGGTGTACATATTTATACGGTTTATTTTCACAAATGGAAAATTACATACATACATTTGTTTTGTTGAACATCTATAATTATGTGCCTATAATTATGTACAGTTACTTTTATTAGCCATTTAAAATGTACATATGTACATTACATATTATGGCATGTGGTGATTAAAAATATCAATCACATCTTTGATCTTTTATTACAGGGACCCCGATATCAGGAGACATCATATGTGAGAAGGCAAATTTTTTTACGAACATTTAAATTTAACTGGTGACTTCAAGGCTAGTGGCGGATGGTTGCAAAAATTCAGAGATATGGCATTAGACAGTTGAGTATTAGTGGTGAAACCCTTTCAAACAATGGTGAAGCAGTCAGGCCGTTTAAGGAAAAGCTGCTGTCAAAAATTAGGGAAATGGATCTTCTACCAGATCAGATCTATAATGCTGCCGAAAGTGGGCTATTTTGGAGAGTTTTGCCAAATAAAACTCTAGCCCATGATAATGAAAGATCAGCGAAGGTCGAAAAATTAGTAAGGAAAAGGGCCTTATAAGGGCCAAAAAATTATCTTATATTATATTATAAGGACCAAAAACAAAGTTTGGATGACAAAAGACTTATTTCGTGAATGGTTTCACACTGAACTCGTGCCAGCACTTCTGTGTTATGTACCTACCACATAATTGCACACCACTAATCCAGCCTATGAATCAACACGTCATCCTACCTATAAAACTTTTTTACAGGAAAGACTTGCTTAGAAAAGTCGTAGCATCTGATATTGATATTTCCACAACTTTGAAAGCCATCAATCTTAAAGACGTTGTTATTTCGCTACATGAAGCATGGCATAAAGTAAATCCAAACATAATTAAAAAATCGTGGAAACCATTGTTGTTCGACCAGGTAGTGCATTTAGATGAAGAAGATGACAACATTGCTTTAGCAACATTAGCAAAAAAAATAAAATAAGAGAATCGAAAGAACTCCAAGATGAAATAAATGAAGTAAAAGTTTTAAGTGAACAACTGTTGAATCAAGATATTTCAACTGAAGATTTGGAGGCATGGATAACTGGAAGTACATATGAGATTTTGAACACAGATGATGATAATGTCACTCAAACAAAAAATGATGTGGGAAATAGCGATTCTTCTTCTAGCGACGATGAGGTACAAAATGTAATTAAAGTTAAACACGCAGATGCCGCAATGCCATTTAAAAATTGCATCCAATGAGCATCAGAAAACAATATCCCAGGCCACCAGATTGAGTTACTTATCGAATTAAAGAACATTGCCGTGAAAAAAGAAGTAGAATGTAAAAAAAAATATTAAGGATTTTTTAAGGTACTGTACATATGTACATACATACATATTTCTATTTAACGTTTATTTTTATGAATGTTTATGTTCGTTATCATTAAATTTTTCATAAATTGAAAATGTCTTCATATGAATTTTGTTCAAATATATTTACCCAAACAGATCCGTACATTCACACATAAATATGTACATGCGTACAAGCTCGCTCACACAAAAACAACGTTAGACTAATTTTGTATTCAGTAATCCGGACAACCCCATTTCAATTGATTGTCCGGATTATAAAGGTTATAGTGTAGTATTATTGCAGAAACGCATATAACAAGCTGGCAAAAATAACTGCCTTTAAACTTATAATCGCTATATACTTAATTGTAGGAAACAAGATAGAAAAAAACAGATGAAAGATAGGTTGTAAGTAATAGTTGACATTATTAAATATATAATAATGATAATTTAGAAATAAATCAATTTATGTATAATTTTAATGATGTATACTGGTACTATGTATAAACTTTCCATATATTTAATTACGGTTAACAACATATATTTAACTATCATAAATAGTTGTAATTATTGGGTTTCATCTATTTTTTCAAATTCTCTATTTGTAGTTACTTTATGATCTTTTCCATTATGCTTAATAAAAATATTACATCTTCCTGTCCACAACACCTGCTTATTTCCAAATCTATTGCTCGCCATTATAAGCAACGATATCCTTAGAGGCGTTAAATCTTCACGAATTGATACTAGTTTAATTGTTAAGGCTTTTGAGTTTAGACAAAACATTCACTTTGTAGATTTGGTTACTGAATTTAACAATTAGTGGCATATTTTTTCGGTAAATATCGGGACCAGAGAATTATTTGGTTGGCAAATTCGTGTAAAGGCGAATTCACAAACCCAAGTTCACAAGCCAGACTGCTCTTTTAGAAATTAGCCGAAAAGAGAGTCAAGAGCGGACGCAGGACATGGCAAAGCGGATAGCGAAGAATCGTAGGCAAATATGGGGATCGGGGGATTCATTGGTAGGAGATTTATAGGGTAGGCGATTTATAGGTAGACTAATTTTGTTTAGTTTACCCTAAACAAATATTATGCTGATTGAATTCAATAGACGAGTTATAAAGTGACAGTCAAAACTAAATAGGTCACCTTTTGTTTTATGAAAGATATATATCAAAACTCATGACTTCCAATATATGGAAGTTGGGGTGCCGATCACGTCCAAGAATTCATTCAAAATTATGTACAATGCGATTATCTTCTGTGAGCTTTCTCCACTAGCTCTTGATAAAATGGTTTATAATCAGCTTTCTCCTAGTTTGGATAATATATATTCTTTGAAGACGTTAAGCAACCATTGTTTCAATCAATATCTGGTAGATTAGTATGAATAATTATCCCAAGTTACCACGCCGTTGGTAATAAAAATTTCAATTACCACCAGAGTAAGCGCTTCTTAATGTATCCCGAGGCACAGAACTTGCTATATCTCTTACAACATAAGAATTTAAGTTAAGTTTAGATTTTAAATTTAACCATGAGTAGGCGATTTAAATTTTAAATCTAAACTGCCAAAGAATTTTAAATTCTTTAAAATGAATATTAAATGTTCTCTTTTATGTTCATTGAGTTTTAATCTATTGAACAACAACGTGAAATGCAAGTGCTTGTGACCGGCCGGATAACCCAAATGTATATTGTTTATTAATACTGACTGATTAGAGAAACCAAATAAAATTCCCAGGCTTGTATGTTGTTAGAGTACAAGACATGTCAAATTTAATAACTAATTGTGGACAAACCAGTTGTGATATCTCAATTTTAGGTTGTTTGATTTTTTTTAAACTTATTAAAAATACCTTATTAGATAATTTAACAGTATCGAATCGTAAAATAACTCTTTGCGTTTGATCTACGTTCTGTATTGGTAAATCGCCAACATTATTATCCATAGGTTTCTCGCTAGTTTCCTTTCGTTCGTCTGTTGTTGGTGAAATAGACGCTTCTAATTCATTACACATTTCGCATGATGTAATTGAATTCATAGGCCATCTATAACAAATAAGATAGTTGAAAAATATCAAATAAATATAACAAGTACGAAATAAAAGTTCATAACTAACGTCATTAGAAATTTAATTACAATTCTGTAACAAAAAGTCACTCTGATGTAATATATGTATTGTACACAGGTTCTCAAGAGTTACAACCTATAGGGGTTTTGTGTTTCATTTCTGATGCATTACTTTACTTCATAATTGTATTTAAAATATACAAAAAACTCAGAAAGAGCAAAAACAATACAAATTGAATGAAACAAAGTGTTCCAAAAACTCCATTTATTTATCAACATTTATAACTGCTATCAACATTTATAATGGTGTTCCTTGTGGAACACCAAATCTTAACATGTTTCGGAGAACCAATTACCCCTTCTTCAGAAGAACTGAATAAATCGCTTAATTAGTTATGATTACTTGAGTAGAACAAATAATTCGTACTTTGTGTGTAATTTATATCACTACAACATGTTGAAATTAAGTGTTTATGGTGGTAATTTTGGAAAAATTCATTTTTATGTTTACATAGTATGATTTTCACTTGACTAAAAACATTTTTAACAATGTTTTTATAATGAGATGATTTAGTTTTTGTTAAATGAATAATTTAATTTTTCATTTGCAGCACGCCATGTTGGCGTCTTGTCTGTTTCAAGAGATTTTATTGCGGGCGGAAATGCCATTGGTAAAGTGAAATGCCATCTGGTGGCTTTTATCAGAATTATTTTCAAATTTTATATTAAAAAGGAATTATTAACCAATAATAATTGTTCCACTCAAGTAACTCTTCAAGTTAATACAGTTAAGGATAACTGATAACTGATAACTGATTAAGGATAACTGATGTTAAATATTACAAAAGTTATTACATGAAACTTGAAATGATTTTTGAAACATTGTAAAATAATTTACCTTAAATTTAAATTTTGACAATTGGTAACCTGTTTAATATGGTCAACTTTATAAATTTGAAAATCCTATTAAAGAAATAAGAAGGAATCCAGCAATGAACAAAGGTTTGCTATCAGTGAAGCCATAGAATAACCTTCCCTAGATTAGATGAACCCCAACCAGCTTCAGAAAGTTTGATAAGTCGTAGCCGACATGCCTGTTTATTATGTTTTCCTTGTCTGAATTCGTTAATAAATATATAAATTTGTTTTAAATGTTTAGCTATATGATTTTTATTGCAAACTTGTAATGCTTTAAAATGATTTCCCGAATTAAAATCATGACTATTATCCAAAATGTGTTAGGCAAATTGGTTTTTTTTTCATTGTTGAAACGAATAGACTTAAAATCTTCGGTTGTTCTAACTTTAAAATTTCTTAATGTCAAGCCTACATGTTAAGCTGATATATCCCTCATTTATCAAGTAATGAAGTTTTATTTTTGTTATTTGTAACTTTATTTAAATCATTAGAGGTGTGAAATGCTATTTTAATATTGTGTTTTTTTAAATATTTTTGTGAATCTATTACAATTATTCTTGAAAAACATTAAGAAAAATACTTGTTATTTACTCCTGTATTAGATGAAATATAACTGTGTGTTAAATTAGAATTTAGTTTCTTGTATTTATTTATAAAAAGTTTTTAAATTGTTCTGTCTTCAAATCCGTTATTGAGAGCTGTACCTCTTGTACCTTTTACTTCGCTAATGAAATTTTTACTGCTTTTATGGGATTATCAAAGCCATATGCACGAGCTACCTAAATCCTGCCAGCTTATGTGAATAAGATACTACAGAAGAATTATGGATCAACGTATCACAATATGTTGGTTTACGATATATTTGGAATGACAATATATTACAACTGTGATCTATAAGTACATCGAGGAATGGAATTGTTTTATTCTCTGCTAACTCATAATTCTTCTGTAGTATCTTATTCACAGCGGCTGGATTATTCCACGCTAACTTAACATCAACATTTATATCAAGAGAGTGAACAATATTTCTGTATGAGTACTCTTTCTAGTCCTTTTACTTGTTTGCTTTGTACTCTTTTTAACATGCTTGATAAGCAAACTCTTCTTTACTGCTGGCGTTTTTGATTTAAATTCTATCATTACCGTTTTGTCTACATTTACCTTGTCCATTGTTTTTGCACCATTGATTTACATTCTTTGTAGTCTCCTCACTAGATTTAAGTATTTGATTTTCTGAGTTCTCAGTTAATATAATATTTATATCATCTGCATCTAAACAGATATTGGATGTCATACTCCATGATTTGTAAGATCATTAATCATTATTAAGAAAAGCACCGGTCCCATTATACTACCCTGTGGAACCCCACAAAAAAATATATTTTTCTTCCGATCTCTGCCTTTCAATCATTACTCTATGTGATCTTGTTAAAGAGTAGATTGAGTAATGACTTTTTGTCAAGTCTGATTTTAGTCATTTCTGCTCTGTTCCTGTGACCCCAATGTTTTGTAACGTAACAAATAAAATATTATGATTCATCGTATCAAATGCTTTGCCTTAAAACAATGCCTTAAATCGCTTTGTTTAACTCTGTGTGTTACATATATGTTACCTATGTTTAAGCGTAGGTACGATGACTATACATAATATGTACGTATATGGAGGGTAGGGATATGTAGATATACTAGCGACATATATACAGTCCACTCGCTCCCCTAATACCTGTGCCTACGCTGTAATATGTAAAAGGCCGCGTCGAGAACAAAATGAAGTGTTTGGCTACTCCTCGCTGTTGTTGCATAGGTTAAACGTTTATGCTGTGGCGTGTGAGTGCCGCCGTGAGAGGAATTGCGTTTTATGACTACCGCACAGGGTGGAATAAACACCGGCATTCTCATAGACTAATGTATTAAGACCGTATCAGAGGATAAATGATGTATGGTTGGGTACACGCTGACCTGTACATAGAGCAAAAGTTGAGTGGCGACTCAGGCTTATAAACAACTAGACTGTCAGTATAATAATTTTGTTCCTGATTTTGGGAATTCGAGGAGTCAGAGCGACCAACCAAACCGAGACAATGGGCAGAGCGACGACCAGCAATGGTCACCGAGGAAATAATGCGAAAAGAAACAAAGTATATTGAATAGCTTTGTTTCTCTTCCTACCCTTTCACCGAGATATTTCCTATACGACTAGAGTGTATACTTGTAGCCTGTGCGCATTGGGATTAATTGTAGTCACTCGGCAACAGTAATACTAGCGCGCATCGCGGTGTCACGCGCCTGAAGTGCTTTCTTTCCACACCACTTACTAGAGTGTATAATTCTAACCTGTGTGCATTGGTGTTAGTTTTAGTCACTCGCCAACGGTAAAGCTGAATTTATCGTAAGAGCAAGCGCAAGCAGATTGACGTCAGTGAAAGTTAAAACATATATATGTATATATATAAACCTATATATAATGCAGTCATTTATAGTAACTTCCACAAGCACTGCAAACGCAAGTCGAAACGCAAGAGTTCGTCAACATTTAACTTTTACGGCGTAGAATGATGTACAAGAGATGTACGTAAATATAAAATACTGTATGAAATATAAAAATACTAATGATATATTTTATTATTAGTAATAATCAACAAGTCTAAATCAGTAAACATAATCAAGTTTTATTGATATGCTAATAAATTAATTTTCATATAATATTGTTTTCTTTACAATTAATAAATAATATTAGTCGCTAATATTATAAAATTTAAACAAATTCTTTTAATCGATGCAAAACCTTTTCTATATATATGGAATTAAAAATATGCAAATAGATATTCAAATTTCGCGGTATTCAATTTTTTGCGCTTATGTTGATCTATAAATTGAAGTATTATTTTCTTGCGCTTACTGTTTTCGGCTTGCAATTGCGCTTACTGAAAAGAACTATAAATCGGACTTTACAATAGCGCACATCGCGGTGTTAAGAGTCGTAGTAATACTTTCCCCCACCACCTACTGGAGTATACATTTCTAGCCTGTGTGCATCGGCAACAGTAACACTAGCGCGCATCGCGGTGTTACGCGATGATAGCAAAATCCTAGGATTCCTACCTTTTCCATTATTTATATCGTGTATTTACATTTACCCCCGCCTTCCTGTTGTATTATAAATTATTTGTACATGCTTTTCGCATTATTACTGTTTTGTTATTATTATTATTATTATTATTATTATTATTATTATCACACCGCTGATGTTTTGTTTTGTTTATGACAGAATCGTTACTGTTTATTTGCTGAGCGATATTAATGCGGTATTGATTTAATTTAACATTTAGTCATTGACATTTATTTGTGCATTAATATTTCTTTCTTTATTTATATTGTCTAGAATAGTCGTTATTTTGTAAAATCTTTAAATATGTTTTATTAATTAGCAGGTAGAATCTCTTTCAGCTGCTCCCAACAGCAGGATCACCTGGACTACTCACGTACTCGTAGCTACTCGAGTTCTCAGCAGTCCACTGAGGACCGGTGGAGCAATAAGAGCGGTTCCAACGTGCGGTCTCACATTAAACTGACCTGGCGCCCGAGAATACATATTTCCGAAAGTTGTTATATTCTGTAAAAATTAAGATATTTGTTTGTGCCATCTGTGACAATCGCTAGGACTCTCCGTTAACAGTGTCGCGAGCGAGAGTCTGTCATAATATAACAATTTGTTTGTCACGTGTCATCCATAAAATCAGGAAAAGCAACCGAAAAGCAACGTATTGTTTCCTCGGCATTATCTCTCATGATGACAATGTTAGTTCTCAGATATGAGAACTAACATTGTTAACATTGTATAACAATTTATTATTTGGAAGAGAACAACATCAAATGTATGTGTGATTGTGCAAATTAAGCCCATTTATTACTTAATAAACTTTTGGTATTCCCAAATGTCACACAAAGAAAGCGTGAGAAACAATTTTCATCACCTGAAGAAGCTGTTGGAGCCTCCAAAAATCATGTTTTTGAGATACCACGAAAATGAAAATTCATTTAGAGAATTTGATTCGCAACTCATTGACATATAATATGTTACAATGAGAGATTTGTTCAGTTTTATTAAAAAAAATTCAATTTAAGTGAACTTCAGATCTTATTTTGCAGTTTAAAGCGTCTGTATAATGTGTTAAACAGGGAAATATCTGGAGAATACAGCTTCATTAAATCTGTAGACTCCAATATATTTTTACACATATATATTTTATTATTTTATCATTTAACAGATCAATATTCCTTTAAATTGTTGAATAGGCATGATAAATCATTTTGAAATTTCTAGGTAACCACATAGTTCAACTTTTATAATTGTTGTTTATTGATTCATTAAACTAGCAGTGGATATGTGAAGCATGAGAGTCACGGTTCCCATACTCCCAGATAACTCTAAATATAATTTATTCTTTGCTTTCAGATCAGAGGAGTTATCTGAAGAATAAGTACCACGGTGCTTATACTCGGCGATAATTCCAAAAAGTATCTGACTATGATTCTTAATAAATATATTGTTTAAATAAGCTAAATAAAATATTAGCTTGTATTTTTAGAACTATGTGATATAGTACGCGACAGGGTGATTAATTAAGTAACCACGACCAATCAAATGTATATAGTCTAAAGGTCAAATTAGTTAAGAAAAAATCTAAGTCATTTTTGCAGTACATGCATACATCATTCATTAATTATTTATAACAACTATCTTATAAAGACCGATCAATTTTATAATTAATGAGATTTCTTATTTAGATGACAAGTAATGTGTTTCTATTCTAACTCCCGCTTTCGTACAAATAATTACTACGCCATTACCAGTATTTAGTATAACTAGATACGATAAAACAACTTAAACTGCTATCATCGGGCCAACAAGGTGCATAAAGCAACCATTTACAAAGCTCACCCTTCAGTGCCCTACACACTTAGTTGAATTCGTGCGTACCAAGATTGTACGGTTATTTTAGTCACACGACACCGAACATCACACACATGCAATTCAGGAACGTACACTCTTGTCCGTGCGTTCAAAAAATCTAACACAATTATATTTTGCGCGACGTTGAAACCATACCGTCTTTTTCTCCACACACTGCGTGTTTTGCACGCAAGTACATGCCCGTGCGGACTAATTCGCAAGAATTGAACGAAATCTATGGGTCGCTTAAATACACTGACGTAAGACGAGAGCTCGTTTCAGGTTTCAGGTTTCGTTCCTCGTCAGGCATGTTTGTGTTTAATATTTATGCATCGATCTGATTTATATTCAGGCATTGTCCTCGAAAATAGTGTATTTTTACCATAAGTCACTTGTAAAAGCATTATGGTGAAAGTTAGCTAGAATACCAATTATCAGAAATTGTTATAGCAGCGATCTTCCATCGTAATGCTTTTTCAATTGACTACCGACCGGCAAAATGGTAAAAATACACTATTTTAAGATCAATTGCTATATAATGCCACTAAAAAACAACAGGAGGAACCTCAACACAAATCTTAAAAATATGTAAATATCTCCGTATGATTAAATATTATCAAATTCTTAGCATTGTGAATATAAATAGTTGGAATAAAAATATCTTACCTAACTTTTTCTTTGGTACTTGTAGACTCTCGTTCAATAAGATGTGAGTTCGTAATAATGACAAAAACATGTTCATCTTGATTCAAAATATTAACCAAATACAGATTCTCCTCACTATCGCCCAGACCCTCGTCATCGCTCGATGTTAAGGCAGCGTCATTCGAATAGAAACTATTTTGTTCCTGCTGTTCGAGTTTCAAGTGAATTGGATTAGTTTCATCTGCAAAAGTAAGACATTTAAGTTAAAAGAAAACAAATAACGCTATAATTATTCGATTTCGATGTATTCAAAATACGAGAGATATTTTTTTAGCCTCTGATGGGACGTAACATAACAAAGAGATTTTATTACCAGAAATAAAGTACCTAACTTTTATAAATTTTAAGACTTTTTCATAGCATTTACTAATACCTTATTTATAAAATCCCGACAGTGTGTTGAAGTATGTTTTTACATCAAATTGAAGCTATTCGTTTGTTGCGGAAATGATGTCCTTTAGCCACAACTTTAGTTCACGAATAAGATAAGAATCACTGGACGCTGAAATCTAGGGTATAAGGCGGTTCATCGAAAGTCGCCGACTGAAATTGCACACGAACCTGTACGATTAAAGCAGAACTATTCGGTCGTGCAAATGAAAATAACTCCATTAGACATTTGTTGTCATTGAACTATTTTAAATATTTTTTAGTTTACTCGGCAATTTTATATGCATCCCCTGCTGGGACAGTTGTTCCGTTTCTGGATTCTCGTGGAGAATTGAAAACTCATCTCCCGTCACTACTGAGGGGAGAATCACCTCATAATCATAGCGTTGTTAAACTTATTAATTAACGTATAAATAATCTAACTTAATAAATAAATTAAACTTATTAATTAACGTATAAATAATCCTCTAGTATGATATAAATCGCTCAATTAAATTTAATTCAATAACGAGAGAAAAATGCAGAGTTATATCATCAATAAATATCCACTATATGGAAAGGACTAAAGCAATTCTTTTCCACTATTTCCACATACATTTGAAAACTCGTGCGCGCGAAAGCCAAGACGCTTGGTGCTCCCTTATAGGCGCATCACAAAAACAACTAATCAATTCTCATGTATACATACCAACAACGATACCAACAACCAACAAGGCGAAGGCTATCACACAAACATTAATACAAAAAAGCATTATTTCGTACAAACTGGAACAAGGAAGTGAGCTTACACTCACTCACAATTTACATTCATACGGAAAAATGTTATTTCATTAAGATGAGAAACAAGTCTTCATACATATATCTGTACATCGATAGGCTTCATCTAGTAAATTTCGCAGTTGCACCAAATCCGTTGATTTTTGCATACACTTACATATATCATTATTATCTAATTAAAAGAAGCGTAAACATGCTACCACTTCTACTAGCCGCCTTTTTGCTATTGGTTGTTTAAAATTGAAAGGATAACTCTTTGACAATTCTTCGTTTGTCTTTTTTCTGATTGGACAAAAACTTATGATTACATAGACTTACGACGGGAAGTGCAATGCGATATTGTTCTTTAAAATACGTAATGTATGAAAGAACGATTTTGATTGGTAGGAACTTTACACTTCCTAAAGATTTTAGCAAGAAGTTCGTCCAGGCTGCACCCCAAATGCCACCATTAATCATATGCATTTTGGGTCTAATGCTAGTCCATGTTGAGTGAGCATTTCGCACACTTCAACGAGCAGAATTATCCATTAGGTGGCCAACATATTCTCGTAGAGTGAGTTAAAAATCACACTTTCGAATCTGTTTGGCATCCAAGTAAGCGCCACCAACAAAATCGATTATTTTATACAATTTTAAAATAAAATTAAATTTAAACAGTCAGTAACCAAATTATACATCGAATCAAATACATACAAACTACATTATTAAATCTTTCGGCTGAATCTTTCGCTCTCCTCTCATCATCACCATCATCTAATCTTTAAGTCTTTTATCTCACGCATAACAATACTTCACACCCCTTTCCGTGCATCTCTGACATTTTGCGAAGGACGCCAAATGTCAGAGATGAGCAGAGAAATTAACAGAGATAAACGCGACAGGACACTCGAAAGACCCATCAAACAGTGCTGTTCACGCATTCCGCGGATGCTGGTAAACGTACCTGCAACTTCCACTCCACGGAAGCAGAAAAAGAACCAAAAACACCCCCCGGCTCACCCTTACCCCCTACAGCTCCATGCGATATGCTATTGCCTCCCACACCCGACAAAGGATGGCTCTACAATGTAACGCGTGACGAGTATCGCCGACGCTTATTCCATTACTACATAGGAGACAGCGAATAGACCCTACATCACCGCAAACAAACACATTCATGTTTTTAGGCCATAAAATTTCATCGTATTTTCAACAATTTAATTCACCATCTTCGTCATATTAATGAGCCGGATCTACTGGGGCTGAGCTGCAAGCTACCAGTCGCGTCCACCGGTTGCGGATAGTGGAACGCCCATAAGATATTATGGGTAG
>WYDF02101075.1:0-10624 GCA_009867245.2 Adranes taylori | reverse complement strand
GTCGTTACCATGTTGAAGTATCGAATATGAAAAGGATGGAAATTTCAAGAGACAACGAGGAAGGCTTTTACGAAAGATAGGACATATTCGAAGCTTTAGTATAGTTGCAGTTGAAAAAGTGGTGAATAAAAAAAAACGTTTCTTCACATTCGATAGTTTAACATGGTAACGACGGTATATGATGGATCCGCCGGGTTATTGATTTATTGTTTGCATATATGTTGCAGGCGCCGGGTTTTAATTGGTTTTTGAAAATGAATTGTCTGATTAATTCATAGTCGGTATTTAAAAAGCAAATAATAAAAAATAAAACATTGTAGGACTGTATGTATATTCCAAAATAAATTTCCATAAAAAATTAATTTTCTAAATTTTGGAAAAGTACCTACAAGAATTTAGATAAACAACACAACCCGATTGCTCGACCATATATGCTTGAACTTAAATGTGCGAAAAATAAATTATTTCATCACAAGTGAATTATGTCCAGAAATATTTTGTGAAAAATTAAAAAAAACGATGAATTCCACAAAACCCAATTAAAAACCCGACGCCTTTAACATATATGCTCAGTATACACGTGCATAAAATTAAGTAATTATCTCACAAAAATGATTAAATACAGTAAAATTAAGAGGCACTCGACAAAGAAAACAAAACATACACGGCGCCGATCACCATAGATGATAAAGTTATAGGCACTAAAGTAAACTTTCAAAATTACAAAACTTCGACATAACATCAAAAATCCGGCAGCTCTAACATATATGTCAGTGGTATAGGCATAAAAGACATTATTTTCCAACAATTGTAATGCAATTTGAAAACAGAAAAATGGAAAATTTCAAAAAGTTTTCAATCAAAACAACAAAGCTATCAACACCCGGCGCGTCCACCATATATGTCACGTTGAATTTCTGACATGAACTTGAGTTAGCTTTAACAGCACAATTAAGATCTACTTTCAATCAAAACACACTCAATTCAGCCGGATTCAGGGAGCAAATGTTATGTTATCAGGGAATGAGAATGAATGAAACGTATTTGGGAGCTTTTTGAGAATGTACATACACTCATACAATTTATAATTACACAATAAGTTAGGGCACCATACTTGATTGAAGTCAAAGATTCAACCTTAATAAACGATAAAGTTAACATTCAAAATTACAACATTTCTATTAATTCTGAAAACAATATATCAAAAATCCGACAGCTCTAAAATAAATCTCAGTGGTATAGGGATAAAATAAATTGTTTTGTAACAATTTTAATGCAATTTGGAAAAAGAAACATGCAAAATTTCGAAAAAGTTTGCAATCAAAACAATAAAGCTATTAATAATCAGTGGCTCCACCATATATGTCACTTTGCAATTTGTGACATGGAATTGAGTTAGCTTTAATAGGACAATTAAGTTCTACTTCCAATCAAAACACACTCAATCCAACCAAAATCAGGGAGCAAATGTTGAGGTAGGAGCAGTCAGAATTAATAAAACGTATTTGGGGTTTTTTAAGAATGTACATCCACTCATGTAATTTTTAATTACACAATAAGTTAAGATACCTTGCTTGACTAAAGCCAAAAATTCAACCTTAATATAAGCTAAAGTTAACTTTCAAAATTCTTAATTACAAAATGTGTATGAATTCTATAAACAACAAATCAAATATCTGGCGGCTCTAACATACATGTCAGTGATATAGGGATAAAAAAATTATTTTAAAACAATTTTAATATAATTTGGAAAAAGATAAATAGAAAATTTCAAAGAAATTTGCAATCAAAACAACAAAGCTATCAATCCCCGGCGCCTCCGCCATATATTTCACGTCGAAATTTTTGAGATGGAATTGAGTTAAACTTTAACAGTACAATTAAGTTCAACTTCCAATCAAAGCACACTCAATTCAAACGGAATCAGGAAATAAATGTTAAGTTAGGGCGTAGTCAAAATTAGTAAATCATATTTGTGTTTTTTTTTTTGGAGAATGTACATACACTCATACAATTTGTAATTACACAATAAGTTAGGTCACGTTGTTTGACTATAGTCAAAGATTCAACCTTAATATACGCTAAAGTTAATTTTCAAAATTCAAAATTACAATATTTCGATAAATTCTGCAATCAATAAATCAAAAATCCTGCGTCTATAACACATACCTCGGTGGTTTAGGGATAAAATTAATTATTTGACACCAATTTTAATGCAATTTGAAAATAGCAAAATGCAAAATTTCGATGAAGTTTGCAATCAAAACAATAGAACTATCGTGGACGTGGACTTGAGTTATATTTAACAGGACAATGAAGATCTAAGTAATTCCAATCAAAACACACTCAATTCAACCGGACTCAGGAATTAAATGTTAAATTAGGGCGTAATCACAATGAATTAAACGTATTTGGGAGCTGTACATAGAGAATGTACATTCACTCATACAATTTATAATTACGCAATAAGTTAGGGCACCTTGCTTGATTTAAGACAAAGATTCAACCTTAATAAACACTAAAGTTAACATTCAAAACTACAAAATTTCTATGAATTCTGCAAACAACATATCAAAAACCTCTAACATATATGGCAATGGTATAGGGATAAAAGAAATTATGTCACAACAATTTTAATGCTATTTGAACTAAAGCAAAATGAATAATTTCGAAGAAGTTTGTAATCAAAACAACAAAGCCGTCAATACCCGCCGGCTCCACCATATATGTCACGTTGAAATTTGTGACATGCAATTGAGGTTTAACCGGAAAATTAACTTCTACTTGCAATCAAAACACACTCAATTCAAATGGAATCAGGGAGTAAATGTTGACTTAGGGCATAATCAAAATTAATGAAACATATTTGTTTTTTTTTTTTTTGAGAATGAACATATAGTCTTACAATTTATAATTACACAATAAGTTAGGACACCATACTTGATTGAAGTCAAAGATTCAACCTTAATAAAAGATAAAGTTAATTTGCAAAATTCTAAATTACAATATTTCCATGAATTCTGTAAACATTAAATCAAAAATCCGACGGGACGGTTAAAAGAATTTATTTGACAAAAATTTTAACGTCATTTGGAAAAAGAAAACTGTAAAATTTCGAAGAAGTTTGCTATCAAAACAACAAAGCTATTAATTCCCGGCGGCTCCAGCATATATGTCACGTTGAAATTTGTAACATGGCATTGAGTTAGCTTTATTAGAACAATTAAGTTCTACTTCAAATCAAAACACACTCAATCCAACTGAAATCAAGGAGCAACACTTATTCAATTTATAACTACACAATAAGTTAGGACCAAGATTCAACCTTAATAAACGCCCTTAATAATTTATTCCTTAATTAATAATTTTCAAAATTCAAAGAACAAAATTTCTATGAATTCTGCAAACAATATATCAAAAACGAAATTATTTTACAACAATTTGGAAAAAGAAAAATGCGAAATTGGAAAGACGTTTGCAATCAAAACAACAAAGCTATCAATACCCAGCGCCTCCACCATATATGTCACGTTGAAATTTGTGACATGGAATTGAGTTATCAGGATAATTAAGTTCTACTTCCAATCTAAACACACTCTATTCAACCGGAATCAAGAGCAGCAAATGTTAAGTTAGGGCGTAGTCAGAATGAATCCAACGTATTCGGTTTTTTTTTTGAGAATGTAGGTACATACACTCAGAATTATAATTACACAATAAGTTAGGGTATCTTGCTTGATTAAAACCAAAGATTCAACTTTAATGAAGCGAAATATAGTCCATGAATTATCAGACATGAATCAATCAAGATTCTAAATATTCTATTAAACAATTAATAAATTTTTTATGTAACAACAATTAAAGGAGTTTGGTGAATTTTCGTAAATAATAAAGCGAATATAATTAAGATTTATCTGCATTACATAAATGTCAATTCGTATTCAATATAGTTTTCCTCCTAGTCGAAAATAAATGAAATAATGTCCAACCAACGTTTAATTACTAATAATAATTTGAGAGCAGTTAATAAAGATGCGGTTTTAGTTTGTTAAACTTTAATAAAGATTAATACGCCACCGATACACTTAATTTTCAATACGACGGTAAGTGTAAAAACTAATAAGCCACATGTAAACATGTAAATGAAAGTTTATTAATTTGTTAACTTGTTGAGAAATGAAAATAAGTTACGTTTAAATAAATTATTTAAAATAAATTTAAAAAAAAAACTCAGTCCTTAGCCAAAATATATAACAAAATAAATATCTACTCAGATTTGCAGTCTGATCTTCAAAACTTCTAATAAAATTCAATCCACTGGTCTTCTGATTGTTTTTATATTTTCAGTCAATGTTTATATAGTTTATATAGCACTTTGTTAAAAAGAATTCCTTGTTGGTTTCCTAATTCATAGAGAAATTGTACTGTCCCTATTATTATGGCAACCTATTGTATTTATAGGACGGAATATTATAGAAGAAATAATAATGATTGTACTTAACATATTAATAAGATACAAGATGCAAAAACATTTACATAGAGTCGAGGGAAGCATGATTTATTATATTTACTATTATTTGTATTTTAGACTAGTTTTTGACTATTTATTATTGAATAAAGGAATTTAAATAAATAAATCTAAAACAGGCTTATCTGAAATTCAGTCAAATTTATTTTGACTTTTTGAAGAATTTATGAAAGTTGTTATGCCTTGGGAATTTGTATAGGATTGAACCGATAAATATATGGTCACCCTAGTTGAAATACACAAACATCATCAGTTTATCAAAGCTGACGAAATTTTTCTGAAGTTGTCAATTTATCCGACTACTTCATATATGTATTGATTTATTCACTATTTGCTATTTTCGCTGAATTAAAATTTAGATTAATTATTAAAGCAAGAAAATTACGTATTATTTATTGAATTTTATTTTTATTTTGTCATTTGTTAATGATCTGCATAATCACATTTTATAATAAAATTAAATGAAATATTTATAAATAATTTTTGTTATGAAATTGGGGACATATTTAGAATTACTTTGATATATCCACTTTTAATTTTAATTAGATATGTTTTGATTTGTATACATTTCTGTACAATTGCTCTTGGTGATGTTAATTAAATTGTATGAAATTCAAAATAATTTGTTTTGTTAAAATTTCATGATCCATAAGGCGTTTTTAGTACCTCTTAATACAAATTTTGTACTTCCTTATTTAAGTGTTTATTCTACGACCGGTTTCGCAGTTATAACATCTTCAGGTACTACAATAAATTTAAAACAAGAGATCTTAGTTTAAATAAAAATAAAATAAAATATTTGATTAATTTAACATTATTCTAATTTTTAGGTTAGAGTTTATGTTTTTGTTCGGATATTATCTATTTCTAAAACTCCTAAAAGGCCTAAAACTCACACTACTAGAAGCTCTAGAAATCGATAAATGAATGAAAACACAAAAAAAGATCTGTCTAAATGATCAAATACAATTACAATATAGAGCAATATTCAGGTACATAAAAAACAATAAACCCACAATTACTAAACCACCATAATAAAAAATCAAATTAAACTTACAACGATACAAAGGAACCATGTACACCACAAATCATAATACTGTAGACCACCTACATCTGAACAAAAACAAAAATTCTAACCTAAACATTACAATAATGCAAGATTAATCACATATTTCATTTTTATTTAACCTAAGATCTCTTGTTTTAAATTTATTGTAGTACCTGAAGAAGATGCTATAACAGCGAAACCGTAGAATAAAAAACTTAAATAATGGAGTACAAAATTTTTTATTAAGACTCAATAATTTGTTTTGACTAAATAATTAGAAAACTATTTAATCCTGATGGAAACATTATTGCTAAGAGTCAATTGTAATGTCAATTTACAGACTTGTACATTTTAAATACAAAGTCATAGAACTAAATGTCCTAGCATTGCTCGCCTGAAGTAAATTTGTTGTACAAAATGTGAAGAAAATGGTAAAAGAATGGAGAAACTCGTAATTCTGGGACATTACAATAAATAATTAGAGATAAAAAAGGATAGGAAAATCCCGACTACGTACGAAAATGGTATCCTCTAAATTGATGTGAACTTTTTAGAACTGCATGAACTAATCTTGACCGATGGGGACTATTATTTTAACAGAACTTAATATTAATGGATTTTCATGTGTGAGTGCCAGATTTCATTTTTTTCATTTGTGAGTGCCAGATGTGTCGTATGCATATGCAGTTTTAGTCACCTCAATATTTGTGTTTATAAATAGATTGGTTTCGCAACCGCATTCTTTAGTTAAAAGATTTTTGCTGGCTACATTCTGTACTGGTCGATGGTTTCTGAGGGGATTCACAGTCTATAGTCATGCTTTATTTATTTTGCTTTATGAACCAATTGATTTGATTTTGTCTAATGATACATACTTCTTTTAAAAAATAAAAACAATATACTTTGAACAAAGAGTGAGCATATTGCTATAACTTCTTGCTTAGCTCGATGATAGCAAAAAGTTAAGTTGCCGTACTCAATGCTTCAAGTACTTGGGAATTTCGAATTACTTCAGTCTAGGAATCGCGGGTGGTATTAAATCAAACTACAAGTTATGGCGTTCTAAATTAGAATATCCAAAGGTGCCAAGTACTTGAAACATTCAGTACTGCAACGTAAAATTTTGCCATCATCGAGACAAGCAAGAAGTTATAGCAATTTGTTCATGGTCCTTCGAACCGGAATTCTCCATGGAAGAGAAGTGTTTCTTAACTGAATAGCTAAGCTGTTGATGACGGGAATGTTGACATATTGCTATGGACAAATAATCGATGTGGATCTGGCATGCATCTGTATCTCTATGATTCCTGTATCGTGAATCATTAATTGTTCTTTTTCTCCGCTGCAGAGAACTGAGACAACTTTCGGTTGGTTGGTGCTGAACATCCAAGAGTGAATTGTCATCATCATCTTCTAGAGTCTAGAACGTTGATGCGAGGGAATTTGGTTTTGTTCGACATCGCGTCAGCTGTGTAAATACCTCTTAAGCTCTAGTGACAGACTCGTTCCATGTGGATCGTGATCTGGCTGCGCCGCGTATTCCGCGAATCTCTCGTTTTTCGCCGTAGTTTCCTTCAGTATTTGTTAGACTTGCTCTCCCAGAATCTTCTTTGCTTTCATCCCTATCACCATGACCATAATCTATCTTCGTTGTCTTACGTTGTGCAACGTCTGGTTAACTGTGCCAATCTTTTTTTTCCATATTTCTTTAGCTGGACTGGCAGCTATTTTACGAACGAGTTCGTCTGCCAATCTATGGAATTCCTTGCTTGCGGTCGTTGCCGTTTCTTTCCTCCGCTCATTTCTAGCTTCTCGGATCATATTCCTGAAATCTTGGCTTCTTGCTTCATCCGTCATTTTATTCACTTTTTGCACTGACTCGCACACTGAATTTAATATTCTGAAAAATATTAAATTATTTTTAACTTGCCGTTCCTTATGGCCTATAGCCGGTTATCGTACTTAGTTCTTTATTTGGTTTAAGTTTTGCTTGGGCGACTTGACACCCGTCTTCAAAAACACACCGAAGTGTGGTGCTGCCGGCCGGCGAAAAAATGAGGCAGAAATCACCAACTGAAACAGCCGCCGACGCAACCTGACTGCCCCCCTCCCTTGAAACTCTAACGTGGAAGTTTCTTTTCTGCGGCTTTATGATTTTTGCCTTTTCCAGCCCTTTTCTGGCTAGGTATATGTTCACCTTCTTGGCCCATGGTTTTCTCCATCTCTATAATTTCCGGAACATCAATCTTAGTCTGTTAATTAACGAATCTAACATTTTTTCGGCTATTTAAGAAATTTTCTGCTATTTGAGAACTTTTCTTTCGGCTTGTAACTTGGTGCTCAAAAATTTTGGCTGCACCCTCTTTCGATTTCAATAAAACCCCTAGTGACTTTTTACCTTCTTCATCTGTTTTTAACTTCATCGAAGGGTTCCTTTGTTCCTCTGGAATTCCCTGAACGAGTTCTTCTTTCACGTGGATACGTAGAAGTCCTTTTGACACTTTCTTCTACCTCCGGTTTGTCCTTTTCTTCCTTTTCTGGAAATTCTAGTTCCATTCCCGTTTGCAACATTATTGCTTCCTCTTCAGTTTCAGCCATAGATGAGACATCATCTGTGCAGCATTCTCCGTTGACAAATTCTTTTGTCCCCGGGTTGCTCATTTTTTCAGCTATCACTTCTTGTGATTTTCCTGGCTGCTATCGACATGAGGAGGAGAAGTGTTGCATAACTAAATCTCTAAGCTGTTGATTACGGGGATGTTGACGTGTTGCTGTGGATCGATGTACTTGTTTCGATCTGGCATCCACATTTTATCTCTATGATTCCAGTGTTGTGAACCATGAGTTGTCCTCTTTCTCCGCTGCACATAACTGACAAACTTTGGGTTGGTTGGTGCTGAACATCTAAATTCCCAAGTTTCATTCTCATCATCTTCTTCCAGACCGTTGATGCGAGGCTATATGGTTTCGTTCGACCTCGCGTCTGCTGCAGAGTTGTGACAATAGTGTCATTGATGCAATTCTAATTTGTCCCTATTCTCGAGAGTGCCTCTGGGCTGTATAGCAATTGGTCGCAAACTATCGCATTTGTACATGTGATAGCTTTAAGAGGCAACATATTGTGTTTGGATGCTTCAAGTTTGTTTAATATGCAGTCTTCGGAGATAACCCTGTTCAATGTTCTAGAATAAATTTTAAGTATGGTGAATGCTCTGAGTTATGACCAGAACCTTCAACATATTTCCAATTCATTATATTGCTAAATTTTCCTATTCAGAATATTTTGTTTATTAATTTAATCAAAATACCAACTTTGAGTTATACAATTCTACAAATCGTATACAATTCTCTTAAATACTTTTCCAACATTAAATTAGAAATTAAAAAAAAGAAATTTCTTTATGGATTCCATGGGCTCGCGTAAGTAATACCAATGCTGTGCTTGAGAAACACTAGTATACCAGTAGTTACAGACCGTAAATTCCTTGCGTCAACTGGTCCCAAAACGTCACTTGTGGGGTCTATCATAAATAGCTTATATGCTTAGCAGCTGTCATTTGAAAATTCAAGATGGCGACTGACAGGACATTTCCGGTGTTAGTCTCCGATGTCAGCCTCCTAGCTTAGAAACTGAATTTTTGGTTAAATTAAATATGGCTGAGAAAAAAAATGAAGAAATTATCTCGGTGCAAAAATCGGGTGCACCTGCATACTTATTTCCGTCATCTTCAATATAGAAACACAAATGAAAAAATGACCCGGCGCAAAACTCGGGTGCATCTGCTTAGCAAATAGACTAATAGTTTTGGATTAATTTTTGAACGCACATACATCTATTACATCCCATACACCCACCCAATGAAAATACATCCTTCTTTTAACCTTTAACGAACGAGCATTTTTTTTTAATGATATTCAGCAGATCAACACCATTTTAACAACAAACCTGCATAAGTAGACTCTCTTTTCAAAGTACTCTACTCACGCAAGCATAATTACAATGTGAGCATCTGTATGAATTCTCGTTTGAGGGACTGAGTTTATGTTCGTTTAAATTCGATCATTTTGCGGCCACATAACCACATTCGGAGTATTTAAAAGGTTTTTCACCGGTCAGTAATCGTTCATGATTTACAAATTCATATTTACATTCGGAACCCTGAACCAGTCTTTTTAGCCCAATGTCTACCTCTGTGTATTCCAATACTATCTCTCTGTGTGGTTGCAAAACCACATTGCGTATACTTAAAATTGCGTCAGCTGAATGTACCACCTCATGTCTAACTATACTCTATTTTCCATAGCCTCGAAATCGAAAATAAAACACTTACAACTTTTCTCTTCCAATGCCTAACAGCATTTATATATATATATATATATACGAACAGCCTTAAAATCATATTCGGAACACGATTACGGTTTGTTTGGCCGAATATTTAAGTTTATGTTCTCTAATACTATCTCTTTGTGTGGTTGCAAAATCACATTCCGTACATTTAAAAGTTGGTTCAGCTGAATATGTCACATCATGTCTAACTAAACTCTATTTTTTCATTGCCTTGAAATCGCAAATATAACAAAACATTTCGTCCTACGGGCATGTCAATGTCTACATAACAATCTCTACGGGCATTTATATATCAATTCCATTTCTACCTACTCGAGTAGTACATACAGAATTTCTCTTATTTTCAAAGTGCCCTTCTCATACAAGCATATTACAATCAGAGCATTTTTATGACTTCTCGTTCGAGTGACTCAGTTTATGTTTGTTTCGATTCGATCCTTTTGCGGCCACATAACCACATTCTGTGCATTAAAAAGGTTTTTCATCGCTATGTAATCGTTATGATTTACCAATTCATATTTACGAACAGCTTTAAAATCGTATTCGGAACACGACCATGGTTTCTTTGGCCAAATATCGATGTTTCCGTCCTAATACTATCTCTTTATGTGGTTGCAAAATCACATTCCGTACACTTAAAAGTTGGTTCAGCTGAATGTATTAGCTCATGTCTAACTAAACTCTATTTTTTCATTGCCTC
>WYDF02101053.1:0-10625 GCA_009867245.2 Adranes taylori | reverse complement strand
AACTGGATTCATGCTGCTCAGGACCGGAAAAATTGGGGATTATTGAGAGAGGCCTATGTTCAGCAGTGGACGAGACAAGCTGTTTGATGATGATGATGAATCCACAGAAGTCTTTGAATTGATGTAGCGGGTTGAAAAGGGCCATAATTCAGCGTCAATCATGGTTTGGTGAGGAGTCAAGTTTAGTGAAGTTATCGATTTGTATTTTTGCGAAATAAGCGTTAAAATATCGGCCAAAGTTTAACAACAAAATGTCCCTGGAAGCCAAATTTAAAGACACTCTCTTCCAAAATTAACCATGGACTTTCCATCGGGAATCGGCGCCGGCCCATAAAGCCAACACCACCCAGCTCTGGCGCCAAATACCGCATGTCATCACCACTAAAGATTGGGCATCTGGAATAGCGGTGGTAGTCTGGCAAATCATTTCAACCTTGAACTACAGGTTACGGTCTGTTTTAGAAGACATCATATGCCAGGCAAGATCCTTGAAACTGACTCTGGATAGAGCTTTGACCAAATTTTCCAGCTGTTATCGATGCTGTTAGTGCGATCAAAGGCGGCATCAAGATCAAGACCGACCATTTTGAATAACAACACCAATTTTATATATCATATACAGTTGTATATAAATAATAAAATTTTATTAAAAAATATGTTGTAGTTGACAGTTTATTGCATAAAATGTGGTGTGTAACACTATTTATGTCCCTACTAGGTACGTCAAACCAGTGAGGAAATACGTGTATCTCAAGATAGATTACCATTCAAAGGGATTTTACAATGTATTCCTCACTTTTAAAAATATAAAGATCAAAACTTACCAGAACTAACCGACCCATTATCTCCACCACTTGCTGTTATACTTTGTGTAGCAGTACTATCGGCCACCGCTTTATACTTAGTACAATTCTTAGGTACGCCCTCTATACACTTCTCATGACAACTATAGCCACAATCCATACATCGCATACCGGTTTTAACAGGTCCCCATAGTACATTTGCGCATAAATCGCATTGCGTCGGCGATGTATAATTGTAACGATCGAATCGATGCGGATGGGAGTACATCATTGATGTTTCAGCCGCACCCACCAATTTACCACGCATCAGGATCTCGAGCGTTGAACGCTTATGGACTAGACGACCATGTGAACGGACCAGTGCTGTACTAAATGATGCATGGCGCTAATTACAAAAATAGAATATAAATTTATTTCATGCACCAAGGAATCTAATACGGAAAACAAAATGCTTAATTTATTATTAGATATCAAGGAATGTATATAAAAATAATATCGTAAGAGATTGAAAATGACAACAAATATTTATTAAGATACACGACTTTATACTATTACACTAAAAAGTAAACAATAATAAATTTTGGATCTTAAGACACTTGAATGCATGTTATTTAAAACAGTACCTCATTTTTTGACTAAATATATAAACCTTCAAATGATGCATAGGAAAACTTAAAAAACTTAGCACACTGGGAGGAAAAGGTGAGTTCAGTAAGTTACCTACGAGTAGTACTGGATAAAGCACAGCACCTCAAGTCTCGCGCCTCAAAGCACGGAGGTGCATATAAGATAAGGATACAATTGAAACGAGGACACAATTGAATTGCTATTGAAACTAGAATGATATGGAATTGATGGACTACAACTTAACTGGCTCTCAAAATATTCGAATGGCAGAAATTTTCGGGTACAGGTCATAGGTCAATACTCATCTACAGTAATGATTCCTAGTGGGGTGAGTCAAGACATGGCATTGGACCCCTTATTGTTTAATGTTTTCATTGCTGATCTCAATAAAATTGTAGTCCAGCATATCCTTTTTGCGGATGATGCCAAAGTATATGCGAATGCTCCAATAGATACAAATGAACTTCAAAGGGATTTAGATAATATCAGTAAATGGTGTAAACAATGAGAATTGGATTTTAATGCTGATAAACGTACAGTAATGCATTTTGGTCGTAAAAATCCGAGAATTGACTAATAAGTAAATTGAGTCACATCACACTGCGTACAGTGATTCAATAGAAAGACCTGAACATCACCATATGCGAGAACTTGAAATGGCATCATCATATTGTTATGTGAGTAAAGAAATCGAATTCTCCCATTTTTATGGTACAAAACTGTTTTCCAACATTGACGCCTACTGCATTTCTGAGAATCGTCGGTATGGTCTGCGGATTTCATAAAACACAATGAACTCTTTGAGAAAAGAGTTCAACGTCGAGCTACAAATTTAGATATTGTATATGTAATTGTTAAATAGCGATAAAATATATATCGGCGGAAGCCGCTCTCTTATCATTAATAAATAATAATAATGGTAATAATTTTCTAGGCTTATGTCCCATATTGCTGACACGGACACAAAAAGCTCAGCATTACAAAAAGCACAGTATTGTATGCTTCGCCGGTATGGGTGGATGCTTTACGTACGATTTAAGTAGCGAGTTCCTGGATAAAACTCAACGAACAAGTTTTTTGCGGTTCCAATAAAAATACTCGCGACGGAGAGGGTAAGATCTTACCAGGAAGATATTAACGCGTTGCAACCTACTGAATTGCACCAGGAGGCAGTTGCCTGAAAGGAAGCTAAACACCATGCTTATTCTCGATGTACGAAACTCAACGGAGGATATCTCATGCATACTCTCGACCAATTAGAGCCATTAGGCCTTTGACACATTACAATTTTTTGGCTGTCAATTTTGTGCGAGAATTCACTACGTGTAGTACATGATGTTAGTATGTGATACATGAGACGTGGAGAGACCATTATTCGGAATAGGCTTGGAAATAGTTTCCACACGAATCGCAAGGAACAGCGAAGCTAGTCAAGTTTTTAGCGAACTGGCTCAAAGCGATTAAGAAGAGGGAGTACGGAACGAGAAATTCAGTCATACGGACAATCCAGATCGAGGGAGACACCACACGTAAAACGCTGGCCTCCATCAGAAATCAGACCTCACAAGTAGTGCAAAGGCATGTAATGGTCTATAAAACAAGAATAGCAAGCATATAAAGGCAACTTGTAAAAATAGTACCAGTTGGATTCTGGATTCATTGGCATCGCGAAATTTCAATCAAACATGTGAACCCAATAACGAAGATTCTGTCACGCGATCTTCAAATACTGAGCGCAATACGATCATAATGCCTACACTATCAAATCTTATGAGAACAACTACCGATAAGACTCAACAAGATAAATGGATTATAGCTACAAAAAAAAGATTTACGCCAATTGTCAAAGGCAATTTAACACATTCTTCTTTAAAAGGGGTAGCAAAATTGGTCAGTTTACACGTGCCCAAACTACATCCTACTGTAACCTCGGAAATATTAGAAGAACATCTAAAATCAAACAACATAACAAATGCACATATTGAAAAACAAATATCCAAGCATCTCGCTATATATTCATCTTCCAAATTATCTGTTGGAGAAGATCAAATGGAAAGGGTAAAGAATCCGCCTATATGGCCAAGTGGTATATGTATATTTCCGTTTTTCCGTTTTCACAAAGTAGAATACGTAAAAAGAACAAATATTCATCAACATAACATCCGTAACAAATACAATATATAAATTCCCAGGGTTTGAGTAGTGGCTACCCAGTATCTGAGACGTGGCTATAAAGAATGTAATATGTGTTCTACCAACTAGAAGAATCTCAGCTTCAAGGCATTTAAACAGAACTTCAGGACACATTTGGTGAAAGGTGCATATTACAACATATTATTCTTACGTATTGTTTGTAATTTGAGTTAAACTGTACAGTGGCAAATAAAGAATCCTATGATGCCTGGTCGATGGAATTTTATTATGTCCCTAAAACTCTGACTAACCTCTCGAATATGGGGTAAGACAACTTTTCCCTTCAAAAAAGTTATTTAAACATTAAATCAATCTTTCAAAATTCATCCATTTCCATATCAAAGACAATCTCTAATAATTAAATTTCATACTTCTACGCTTGCAAATCATTTTCACATCTTCGCACTCCAAATTTAAATGTACCAACAATAAGTTAATCCGATTTGAAATAAATTTTAGACTCTTCACTTTTGCATGCCAATGGAAAAGTAATTCGAAATTCACACTTTCTAACGCTTGCACTCCAAATTCGGAAATATGATTTGCAAAGAAATGAATTTTACGTGCAAAATTAAGAAATTTTAAAACAAATTAACTCACCGTTAAAGAATCATTATTTGGAAGCTCCAATTTATCCCATAATATCTTCCATTTCTGAGGTAGATGACCTAATTCCGTTTCTAATCGATGTATTTCTTCTAATAAATGACTAAACGCATCGGGAACACTTTTACTTACGAGTTCATATCTAAAAAGATGAACATAGAATTATTACTCAAATTATAAAATTTAGATAGATATTTTTCTTTTACCCATTAGTAACAATCTTCCTGGATGATTTATTGATTCCATCCGCAGCTCTTGCTTCCTCTTCCTGTTGCGAATCCATTTGTATGATTTCTAAATCGTAACTGGGACCGTACGACAAATCCTCATCGATATAATAGCCCCAGACTTCCAAACACGGCAAATTGGATTGCGGTCTAAGAACCTAACATTTAACATTTTTCTCTTCTTAGATCTAAAGTTTTTTATACTATGCATACAGAGTATAGAATATTACAGATTTTAACCAACGGAAATGCTTTCAACAACAAATTACATTCCTTAACTCAAAATTCAAATTAAAAATTTTGCAAAAAATCGGAGTTTTTTTTTTTTTTTTATAAAAATTCAATATGAACAGCTTCAAATTGTATATTACTCATGAATTTTTATAGCTACACAAGAAGCTGCCTTCCAATATTTCATTTCTCAAATGGGAATAAAAGTCTGGGTAATCAATGGAAATGAGGAAAAATATACTGGGTGTATGTGTGAAAAAAATAATGATGTAAGTAGCTTAAATATGGGCAGTATGAGAGGAGGTGGAAAAAGTGCAAGTAGGATGTCTGAAAAGAATAATTAATAAGAGTTGAAACAGCGACATCGAGGTTGGGTAGCTGGATTCAAAAATTATAAAGTTTGAGAGGAAAGTGTTCAACGGAGGAGAGCGACAGATTGGTGAAGAGTGTAAATTGAATTATGCAAGGAATGGTATACGTAAGAATGATTAGTTTATGAGGAGAAAAAAACATATTAAACGATAGGATGGTATGATATGATAAAGAATGGAAGAGACATAATAAGTGAAATAGAATGAAATAACAAGAGAGAGAAAAGAGATTACATGGATAAGAGGGGAAGGAGGTATGCCTGACTACTTAAGGTCTAGATGTAGGATGGAGGAAAAGAGAATGATTGCAAGGTTTAGATGTGAAAGTGAAAAGAGTGAGAATAAGGACTGGTTGGATGGGATCAAGAGAATGTATAGGATTTATGAGGAAGAGGAAAGATAGCAGCATTGGATGAAAGAATGTAAAGGAATGAGCACGAGAGGGAAGAGACTAAGAATTGGGAGTGTATTTAGAACAAGATGGTAAAGGGATTGAAGTGACGAGGAATATTTTAAGTAAAAGGCCGATGATGTGACAGAAAATCCAAGTAAGGATCAAATAAATAAAAACAAATAATAAAATAAATAAGAAATGTCTCATCTACTCTCTCCTACTTGTTGTTTTGCTTAGTTCAGTTATTTGTTAGTTAGCATTAGCTAGGGATGAATGTGGTTTGTTTTATATAAAGAATTGTTGCTTTGATTATATAACATATTTATAATAAAGGTTTATTTATTTACCTGTTGTTCTAAATCTGGACAGTACATTGCGTTAAAAAACAATGGACTCCGAACATGATGTTTTTCGATATAATCGAAAACACTTTGGCCCAATGTGGGCCGATTTCCGCCCGAACCACCAGGACTCAAACCACCACCAACTATTATACGATTAGCGCCGGAAAGGCCTCCACCAGCGCCTGGATAAACGCTCTCATCATCCGAAGCTATTGTATCGACGCTCTGCGGAATAAAATTTTTATATCCAACATAAACGTTATCTCATCTTAGAAACAAAGAATTTTATTTGGATTTTTGACCTAAATAGTATAAAACATACAGTTCGGCATCATTTTGCTCAGTCTAACATTCAAGGGTTAATCTGCCAGCTCTTAATGATGACATCAACAAATTCCTGCGTTCTGATTGGTCCACGTCATCATTGCTAGTCCCTAATTGCCTGTTTAGAATAATGACGTCATCGCTGGGGCAAGGCTACGCACGCGCAAAGGGATTTACACTAGAATGAGCAAAATGACTGTGAACAGTTTGCTTTATACTAATGACATAAAAATAAATTACACTTATCTAGAGATTCAATAATTTTTGCTTTTCAAGTCTACTTTTAGGTTTTTTTTACATTTGACAACCTTCCACCATACATCTTCCAAATTTTAGAATTTTCAAAATCGCAAAAAAAACTATTTTCTTTGTCAACATTTTTCACTGGATATGATATAAAAGTTTCTAGAAATCAAAACTTTTAGAATAAAGTACCTTATCTGATTAATACAATGGAGTATTAGGAAGCGATCCTCTGAAGTGATCCATCAAAATAGAGTATTCAAAAATGAGTAGTCGATTTTGAGAAAAACAAAGTTAAATAAAACCGAGTAAAAATACACAATAAATAGAAAAACTAACCTTGTGATGTGACGTAAGTGAACCACGTTTATCTTCAACAGCAGCAACGCCACATTCGACGCGTTCCAATTCGCAATCGAAGAGGAACGTACGAAAACGACATGAAACAGAGTGATAGGCAAGAAAACGCAAATAGAAATCATTAAATTCGAACGCCACTGGATATTGTTTTTGAATCTATAATAAAATATTATAAATGTTAATTAAGACTTGCCTCACAAATAAATATTTCCTAAGTACCTGATGAACAACATCTAAAAACTGTAGAAACGTCGGTGCAAATCCACTCGCTTGTGATATCGCATTCAAATTGCTACGATGACTGAAGCGATGACCGAACGCAATCCATTCCTTTTCGATCAACGTACGAAATCCTTCGATCGTACGATAATGAGGATCTAAACATAATTGTGCAACGGATGCGACTTGTGCTGTAATATCCCATCCATCTTCCAAGCAAATAGCTACGGATGAACCTTGTAGATCTAATAGATCGACTACAGCGCCAGAAAGTTGCATGATATTTTGTAATTGTTGTAACCATTCAGAAGATTCGATTAATCTAGATCCAGAATTCATAGTGAATTTTTCTAAAGAACTCTGGGATTTATTTAGATACTTAAGTATCGTAGCCACAGAGTATACATACTTAAGTATCTTACCGCCCTACAGACGACACATCAGTCGCTCTAAGATGCTAACGATAACGGCACTTCAGATATGTTTTGCTTGCAATTAAACTTAATCAGTGTGTACAAATGCAATCTTATTATATTATACAAGGAACATATATACGTATTAAGATTGTATTTAGCTTTCTGGTCTTTTTGCACTTTGAAATTTCGGGACAAAATTTTGTTGGACGGGGGCGAGTGTAACGCGAAAAAAGTTCTTATGGTGTAATAATAAATAAAACTACTTCCACCATGTTTATTATATTGTATAAATTCTAGTATAGCTTGATGTTTTTGAAGAGTTCTAGTTCTAGTCAAGTTAGTCAAGATTAGTAACAGTTCCAGCGATTCAAATTTATGTTGTAACTATATGTTTCGTCACTACTGACGACACATCACTCATTCCAAGATGCTAACGATAACGGCACTTCAGATATGTTTTCCTCGCGATTAAACTTAATGAGTGTGTACGAACGTAATCTAATTATATTATACAAAGAACATGCATACGTATTAGATTGTATTTCGCTTTCTGTTCTCTTTGCACTTTTAGTTTTCTGGACGAAATTTCGTTGGGCGGAGGCGAGTATAAGGCGTAAAAGTTTACAATAGTGAATGGAGAATATGGGTTATTTAGAAAAATAATGAATAAAAGGATTGTGAAATATTTGAGTGAGAACAGGGTGTTGTCAAAAATGCAAAATGGATTTACAAAGGGAAGAGGCGCAACTGATAATTTGGTAATCATAAATTATCTGATGAATCAAGTGTTGTGCGGAAAGAAATTGTATGATGTTTTTGGATTTACAAGCAGTAATTAACAACATAGTGGGAGAGAAACTATGGATGAGAAAAAAAGAACTCGTAATATGAGAAAGAATAATTGCGATTATCCGAGGAATGTATGAATAGATTTAAAAAGTTATGCAATTAGCAAATTAACAAATGCAAGAGTGGGAAATTGCGTCTCCGAATGGTTTGAAGTAAGGAAAGGAGTAAGACAAGGATGTTCTATACGCGGAAGTAATATTTAGATGTCAATTTTGAAAATGATGCTTGGGAAAAAGTTTTACATCCGTATGAGTGTGCATGTGTCTTTTCAAATCGGTCTTTCTTGCACAGTTGTAATCGTATTTTAAACATTTGAATAGTTTTTCACGTGTATGAATACGCAAGTGTGTAAAGTGCCTATTTTTGCACAAACATAATCGCAATCAAAACATTTGTATCGTTTTTCGCCTGCGCGATCAGACTTAAGTGTATTTACGTGACTTTTCTTTTGTACAATTTAAATCGCATTCTAGACATTTAAATGCTTTTACATTCTTAGGAATAGGTATGGAGTATGTATGGAGAAAAGAGAATGTGGAGAAAAGTATGGAGAATAGTATGGAAAGTATGGGTAATAAGTATGGAGAAAAGTAATCTACAGGTGAATGTGGAAAAAAAGAAAGTGATGGTATGTAAGAATGGAGATGGGAGGAATAGCAAATAAAGACAAGTTTGAGTTAGGAGGAAATGCGATTGAAATTATAAAAATGTATAAGTATTTAGCTTTTACTTTGGGGAATTACAACGGACATGTAATATTGGTAGGGAAAAATACAAAAGTAGCAATGGAAAGGTTAAGGTGTGTAGGGGAAATGAAATTTGGTGTTTTGGTGAAAAAGAGAATTACAATAATGGAAATATTTTTATATGAAGTGAAAGTATGGACTGTAAAGGAAAGAACTGAGATGGAAAGGGTGACGTGTGAAGTACTGAGGAGAATAGTTGGTGTGGAAAAATCAACACCGAGTGAGCTAGTTTGGCAAGAATGTAGGAAGTTGGAATAAAAATGTTAGTAAAGTTTAGAGAAAGGTTATCGTAGATGAGAATGTGAGGTTGATAAAAATGCTTTATTTGAAAAGTCTGGAGGATGAAAAGAGGGGTAGATGTTTGAATGAATGGGCAAAAGAGAGGAAGAGGGTGTGTGAAAGAATAGGATTGTCTCTCAAAAGGTGGTTCGAGAAAATGTGATGTAGACAAAGTTGTAAATGAAGTTGTGATAAGAATGAATGATATTGAGGTGCAAGAGAGATGGAAACGATTGAGGAATGAGAGATATCGTAGGAAATAATTCAGTATAATGAATGGATAATGAATGCCAGAGTATATGGCAGCAGATGTAAACATGGAAAAAAGAATGATTGCGCGATTTAGATATGGTAGTGCGAAAAGGAGAGACATTGATGAGTGTGAGATGATATGTAGGATATATGGAACAGATGAGGAAAGGTGAGAGCATTGGCTGAAAGCTATAAGGATAATGGAAAAAAATTATTGAGGCGAGAAGAAAGAGAGAAGGGTGTTTAGGGGAAAATTCTTCATTTCTTCTTGTGGAAGGAGAAAAGTAGGAGGTACGATGGATTTTGGGTTTTTTTAATTGTAGTTGTTTTATTATCTTAGTTTTATTTATTTTTTATTTGTTATTGTAGAAAAGAATATTGTTATGTTAAAAGTTATGCCAATAAAGGTTATTTGATTTGATAATAACAATTTTCGATATATGTGTGAAAGAAGGAACATTACTCCGTTTTAAAGGCGAAAAATCTCTCCAAATGTAATTTTATTTAGCGGTTGGTTAAAAAAACGCGGAAGAAAAGTATAAAAACACCAAATGATATGTTCTAAAAAATTAAATAAAAATAAAACTCACTTGGAAAAACTTTGTTCAGGTTCAACGCTTTGCGAGCTTGGCACACAAGCTCTCATCAATTTTTTGAATGCTGTCTTTGTATGTCTCACATCATAATATTCGACTGGTATAAAATCGGTCTTTGGTGCTGATTCAACTTTGACGCCTTTCATTTGGGCCTTTTCACCTGCGGAATATTACCAATAAATTATTCAATTATGATCTAAAATTTAAGTATTAAGTAACATAAAAAATGCAAATAGAAAATATTGATAAAGAATTTTATAGCACTTACACGCATTTTCATTCTAAATTTTTAGGTACGAAAAGAATATGAACTCACTTCAATGTAAGAAGATAAGCATTCATTTCAAATTTTGAAGATATATTTACAATTTTAGATAATCAATAATTTTCATTGGAGATCTAAAGAACAAATAATTAATTGAGCAACTAACCTAATATATACAATGAAGCGCGCTGAAAACTATGCGTATTTGCTGTAATGTCGATCGTATCACTGCCCAAATCAGTGGAATGTCGAAGATTGGATCTATTCAAATTAAAATATA
>WYDF02101042.1:0-10625 GCA_009867245.2 Adranes taylori | reverse complement strand
GGATGGAGAACTACGATCCGAGCAATTGAGACATGATGTCACCATACTCTCTCGAGAGTAAAAGGACAAGAGAGAGATTGCTGTGTTGCCATATACTAAATGATTTTAAATGGCCAAGTGTTAAAAAAAGATTTTAAGTGCATGCTTTTAAGATATTTAAATTTTAATTTTTAGTAGTTAAATTATAATTTGTTTTCTGAATGTGACCCATTTTCTAAGTTTGAAACTCAATATTATAATGGGAAATACAGTGATGCAGTGTGGGAAATAGATTCAATTAATATTGAATAGCTCACATAATGAATCAAATAGGTTGAAACACTTAGAGGTACGGGATACCGCTGTTACAAAACAGATTCTGCAATGTATACATAAAAAATAAAACTATGAAATAAACAATGAAATAAACAAATGAAATAAAATAATGGGCTAATGTATTCAAGATGTTATAAAAACATTGGTTTAAAATATTACATATTTACTTCTTCATAAGCATAATAATTACAATAAATATTTATGATAATAGTATTACATTATAAAAATTGATGTATTGGTACAAATGAAGTCCAATTTAAATTCCTGCATTCTAACTACTGGATTTTCGGACCCTGTAAACTGTCGATGTGCTGCGCTCAATACAGTGTCTATATGTCTAAGTTGTGACCGCGGATTAGTGCCGATTATACAACTTCTACTATACAACATGCGAAAAGGAAAACTAACTTTATCATTCACTCAATCAAAATGGTTTAGTTTACAATAATTCTACATCGAAATGGAATCATATCTATACAACTATTGAATAATCAACTAAGAGTAATCCGCTTCTGAGAGAGTTGTGGGGGTTAGGATTCTTAATTTTGATATAAACGAATATAAGTTGGGATTTTGAAATTAAAATATTTATTTATAAATAACTATATCTATTAATTATACATCAAAATAGGTAAAATTGCACAAGTTTAACGTCTTAGGATTCTAATGTAAAGGACTTAAGTGTAAAAGATTTTAAATAATTAATTTTCGAACGTATCGCTAGCAACTCTTTTATTATCTAAAGAATAATACTTTAAATGTTTTAAAGAAATATTTCCATTTCTTTAAAATATTTCCACATTTCCACAATATATGTTAATGCAATTATCAACATATAATTGCACTTTTCAAATATTTTTCAAATAACAATTGTTTATATATTTCGACTCGCTAATTAACCGACTAACATTTAAAAACAAATTATTAAAGTGTACGCTAAATAATTTAAATAGAACAATTATATTCCATATCAACGCATTATTTAATTTTTTAATTGTTTTATCTAAATATACGAGGAACGTTCAAATAAATATAAATTATATACAACACAACACAACAACAAGAATAGTAAAGATACTAGTTATTACAGTGTCCAAACTGTACAACGATATTAAGACGAAAGAAACATGATGCTACTTATCTAAACAATAGAACGCCTAAAATGGATGCAGTATACATTTCTATCATGCAAGAGGCAGAAAGATTAAAATTGAACAAAACAGGTTATTGCTATTATTGATTAAAACTGACGTTCAAGCACATTACACCGCTACTAAATGTACAACTCGTAGCGTTGATGAGTCTGAAATTCGATCAGTTGTACACAGCATATTTAAAAAGCATATCAAAACGAAAGCAGTATCGCTGATGATAATAAACAAGTTTTCGAGTACAATACTATTTGGATGACTGGTAATCCATTAGAAGTGAAACACCGAAACATACATATGGTATATGTTCGAAATGCTTATTAGAAATCCTGATAAGGTGATAATAGATTTACAGATTCAAAATGCCATTAATACTCAAACAGCAATTGCAGTACAAACGATACCTAAAAACCCGAATTGAAAGATTTATCGTGGAATGTAAAAATGTGTAACAATAACTAGATGAATATACAACCAAACGGCTCGTATCGGATTTCAATAAACTTAACATCTAAACAGGATGATGTATTATACCAAAAGCTGACAATTTATGATTCAAAAAATATATAACAATTAATAAATCCTATAAATGTTTAATTTTTGAACTGATAGATATAAAAAGTATGTATAACGCAAGGCCCTCTAGATCGTACTGGTCCTTTAGTTCATAGAGGAGCTTCAGCAGATGCTAAATGTGTTAGAGATGGAGCATGGTACGTTCATTCTTAGAGGACCTTGGGTGAACGGTACATACAGACTCAAATCAGACATATAATAAACAGATATAAACAAGAAGAACGAATAGTTCCTCTTAGTAAATGGAATAATAAACTCAAATATAGGTAGAAAATTAACTGCTAATAGGAAAACATATAGTACATCCATCATTAAGGGAGTCTCATTTCGAGGCTGCCTTGCAAATGAGATATATAACGCGAAATATAGATTGAAAAATAACTGCTAATAGCAAAATATATAATAGGCAAATACATCCATGAAAAATAGGGAAGTCTCGTTTCGAGACACCATTGTAAATGAGATAATAAAGCAACAAATATATAGAAAATTAACTGCTAATAAGTAAAACAGTTGGTTTTAAAGTAGGTATATGTATATTGATGAATAATAATAACAATAACTTACAATAAAATGATATTATATTTACAACATATTCTGAATGCAATTTTGTATAAATTCTTTGGCGTTATCGTTGTTTGATATAGTTATGGTATTATCTTTCGCCGCAAAATGGATATTGTTCCATTTTAATTGTTCTTCTAAAGAATTTAATACATTAATCCCATTAGGTATTCATGTTCGTCGATATTTTGATTGAACATTCAGATATTTCTGTACTAGGCGTTTCATCGCTTAATTAACATTTCAACGCTGACTTTGTGTGAATATGAATTTTTCATTGTTAAATACTGACTCGACAAAAGATTTTGGTGAACGAACCAGCTAGTCGTGCAGTAATTTTGAATCGGTTGGTTTTGCAATCACGTCCTGGGTAACGTCTGTTAGCCGATGGCTTAAAACAGCAACATCTTGCTTTGCTAAATCACGCACGCGTATGACATTTTCATTTGCAATTGCTAATGTTTTAGTCGTCATCACAAGTTGATTGTTTAACACATCATTTCCATGGTCGCTATCCGTTAATTTCATTTAGAGTACATATTTTCATTTACAATAGCTAGTTGTTGAGTCAGTTTATCATTTTCGTTAATTGCAATAGCTAGTTGATTTGTCAATGTATCGTTTTAATTTTGTAGTACAGAATACCGACCAGTTTTACGAAGTGATGGCACAACATCTTCAAATGCCTATTTTATGAATTTAAATACCTCCCGCTTTTTTGGTCTCATTACCAGCGCGTACAGAGCTGGCTCCGATATAAAGACGGTGTTTGGTTGCCAATTTGATGTGATGCATAGGTGCGTTGTTTTACCCACCTTCAATTCATTCCAAGTACATTTCCAGTATTTGATTACGTGTGATCTTATTCCTTGCTTCCTATTTGTATAGTTTAAATGTTGTGACATCTTGAACTTTAAACCAATATTCTTCATCTACACCATTTGCTTTCGGTTTGATAAAGATACTGCATTGGACAGCTGGCACGCCCGGCACTAGACTGAATGTTTTCTGTACGAGCGACATTATTATTGACTTGGTTTTTTTAATTGGAATCATGTCAACTACTTATAACTTCAAGTAAGCACTTTATAGTTGTAGACTGATGTTTACAGTTCGAAAGTTTGTATCATACTGAATGGATGCACGGTTTCGCGATGAATGATTTTATAAACACGTCATCACTTTATCTGTACCTATAAGGTAAACACTACAGGGATCACAACTAAAATATTTTCTCAAGATCTTGCAGCTCCAATAGAATTTGTGCGTGTTTTCCATAAGACAATGCAATTTTGGCTTCATTTTATAGGAATACACATTTTCTCATTTAATTACATCTAAATTGCAGCACAAACACGATTATCATTAAAATCCGTTCCACTTAGATTTTTTTTAGATTTGAATACTAATAATAATAACAACACTGTCCGTTTTTAATACCCCTACAAGTCCGAGACATATATATTAAATAGGTTCGGACCCAGACAGCATTCTTGCCTAACCCACTTCCAACCTTGTACCACTCTGACACCCCACTTCTACTCCCGTTCTCACCTTATTTCCCTCATACAGCCTATTTACATTCTCACACATTCTCTCAGTAATCCCCCCTTCCTTAATTCTTCTCCATAATCTCCCTCTTTTCAGTCTATAAAATGCCGATTTACTGTCTAAGAACACCAGGTACAACTTTGCCCTTTCACTAACTTTCGTATGAATAACGTAATTTAAGGTTACTAGGTTAACCGTTCTACCCTTGCCCCTCACAAATACTGTCTGCGTATTTGATAGAACCCTTTTTTCCAACTCTTTCTGTAGTTTACCATTCAACACCCTAGCACACAGTCTATATATTCAATTTCCTCTACCATTCTTTCATCCCCCATTCCTTTTTCTTCCCCCTCATTTCTACCTCTTCATTTTCACCTCCCCCTTTCCTCTCTTTCTCCACTACAGTTTCTCTACACTTTTCCGCCCAATCCCTCAACTTTACATTCCCCACCTTTGATTTCTTTCCTTATTCTCAACTCTCCCTTGAGAATCTCGATAGTTCTTTTATAATTTTCCTCTCTTCCTCCTTTTCAACTCCACACTTCCTTCCTTCCCCCTTCCAGTAAATTTTCACCCTAGCATACTCCTCCCAGTTCACCTCTACTTACTTTACTATTTTTAAATTTTTCCCAATCTTTTTTTTTAACCCGCTTCATTTATTCCCATATACTACCCCTTCTCCCCATTCCCTTTGTGTATCATTTAACAAAGTCGGATTTTAAGAAAAATTAAACTCAATTCAGCTACTGGATTCAAAACCGAAGCTACAGAACAATTATCACTTGAACTTTTCTAATCAAATAGAATTTGGTTAGATTTACAAATTTCTTAGGAAACTTTTTATTCAACGGTTTGGTATATTTAAAACCAGCTAATCATCTATGCATGAATGAAAATTTTCTGTTTCCAAAGTTTATTCTGATGCTTCATCTATTTCGCCCTTAACAGAGTCAGAATTACCCTTACGGTTGCTGCCTATGTCAATTATTATTATTCTAAGCAAAAGTACATGAAATTTTCAGAAAATTTCAATTTTTACTATAAAGTACATAAAATGTTAACTTTTAACTTTGTAAATTTTATATAAAATAAGCATATTACTTCTTGTTGCTTACTTACGCCATTTACCAGTCATCCAGCAATTCTCTAAATGATTCTCAATTTTTTATAGGCTACTTTGTTATCAGCTAGTCTCTAAAGAATTGACAAATGAATAAAACCACCAATAAATCAAGCACTTATTTATTTAAAAGTCATTCAAACGGCGGAAAAATGTACTATGTATTCCCACAAGTTTTTTATACATTCAGTCAGCGAACTGTGCGTATATAATCGGCGACCTAGGCCACCACCAAGCAAACTGCGTTTTATTCGTGCACATAAGAGGAGGAGGAGTAGAAGACGCAAAAGATGCCAGCGTAGCAATGCACTGCAGCTCATAGTAGAAATGGAAGTTGGAGTCAACTGCCGTAAGCTACCAACAACGTTTCGTATTCACGTGTGTTAGAGAGAGAGAGAGTGAGCAGAAGAACGAGATAGAGAATAAGTTCCCTTTTTGTTGTTTTGTTGATGTGGAATGAAAACACATGTTAGAAGGTAATAAGGCGATTTATAGCCTCTCTTTTTAAGCAAATGTTTGTTGCATTTTCTGGGAGTTGCATCGAGTGCAAAATGGGAGCAAAAAAATGGTACATACTAAGAGAGCTATATGTTTGTTCTATTTAATGGCATCTCATGCTTCCTGTCCAATTTTTTTATTATACAATTTTGTGGCCGATGTTAGATTTCGAATCAACAGCTTTTAGTAGGGTAGTTGAACTAGCGTTCGTTGCTCCGTCTAGAAAGGGTTTTTGTTACCTCCGATTTTGGAACAAACAACTCTTAATGAGTTTAATGAACATTGTGGTCGTACTCTTGACTAAGCAGATTCTTCTATTGTTAGCAAGAAGAGAACGCCGTTTCGAATGCTTTCCACGCAAAAGTTACCGCATTCGGTCAATTTATTGGATATCATCGGCAGTAAAAGGGAGAATGCAGCGCATTACCCGTTGACACGTTAAATCTGATTGGAAAGCTCCTTGTCGTAGAATCATAAAGTTTAGAGTCTTGGCAGGTATATTATGCAATACTGCTCTTTAAATTTTGTGACGTCTGAAACAATACTTCTGATTCGAGAAAAAACACTCCGTTTCTAACGATTTTAGCAGAAATTTCAACTAAGACTAGCGGAGTTACCGCTGGTAGCAACCAAAACTGCCGTCGTCGAAGTCGGACGTTAAAAATCGGTAATTTCATATTAAAACCATACAAAGGCGCGTTTCAAACAGGCGCATTTACAGCTTTGTCCAATTGTCTTCAAGTAAGTATATTCGCACGTTTCAATCAGTATAATTCTCTTTGCACATTTAATCCTGACTTTTGAGTCGCAGTGTAAAGAACGGTTTGTTCTAGTAAGCGCCAGTAAAACAAGTTCCTTTCTTTCTATAAAACTTCAAATCAAAAATCGTCATGCGGACTTTCAGCCAAATCTTTCGATCCTCTTAATATTGTTTTCATTGATATCTATTCTAATATTTATATATTTTCTAACTTCCCTCTCCCATTAACTGTGTCTTCGAGCAAACCGAGAGAAGACCAACGTCGAAGAAGCCAATGGAGAACTCACGATCAGCCGCCTCGCCATTTGCTCATCTGCCTCACCGACGCACCAATCTCGCCAAAAGTCCTCATCCTCGAAACAGCACCGACATTAATAAATCGACACCGCCAAGCAAGTAATTCGTATTTCGTAACCAGCACTCATAGACCGTCGTCATTCGCTCACTTCACTCGTCAATGTCCTCCCGTTCCCACCAACGTAAATCAATTGAGTCTTATTACAAGAGCAATATGTTACAGAAAAATTATATTCCATTAGACATAAAGTCATAATTTTACTTTGTTAAAATTAAATAACATAGATACATCCTAAAACACTTTAGCCACTGATATGTATTCCCTAAAGCCGTAATGTAAACGTTCTTGAGATATGGCAGAACCATTCTTAATGAAACACTCAGTACATATAGCAATTTTATGAGACTTCAAATAATCATTAGAAGAATTAAGTGCGACGAAATTATTATGGAAACTTTTGTCGCAAATACTAAAGGTTGAGGGCCGCTGTGTTAAGGACTGTATAAATGCTATATGAACGGCAGAAACAGATAAATTAAGAATAAAAGAAAACGGCGTGCGATTTTAATTAAAACTTTTACGAGTGACTATAAAACCTAGCATCCGCAGTACAGTTATTTCATAATGAACTGATTTACTTTTCAATTTACTACAGTTTGGAAGAATAGCTTAACCCTATATATTTTAATCGCAATAATTCTCATATACCGTCACATTTTAATTAATTTTTCATAAAATGCGTATCGTATAAAATATTTACATGCATATTTTAATTTCAAGAGTTTGAGGCTTATTCAAAATATAATATTATAATCCACAAAAGCCGGAACGAATTTAGATAGAAAATTTAAGCGAAACATATGAGTATTATAAAGAAAATATAAATTTAGGATTATAGGGATGCTGGGAATAAATTTGCATATGAAACGATCAATACGGATCGTTTCGTAACTTCATAGAGCTTTAAATACGACTGAAAACTTTTTTGGCAAGTGGATGTTCATGATATAGAAACAAAGGCAAAATTAATATTCTGAGAAAATATGAGTTAAATTAATTTTAGACTTCATTAGAATATTTAATTACAATAAAATCTTATAAAGCAGATTTTCAAGCATTGTTTCATTAGGATTGCATAAATTTTCAAATGTTTAAAGTTCTAATATTATTGAATTTTAAATTTGCTTCCGTAATGCATAAATAATATACAACATAAAAAATTTTTGATGAAAAACATGTGGCTCCAAATTTATATTTTAAATATATTAGGACTAGTTTTGCTTAAAATCCGTCTTCCAATAAAAGTATTACTAATAGTGTAATAAATCTTTGCTTTAGTATCACATTCAAATATACTGCATATAATGAAACAAATTATATGAAATTAAAATCAATAAAAGCTGATAAAAAATTACAAAACAATTAAATTAAATTACAATAAAAATGAATTAATAAGGCAACGGTGTGCAATTATAAAACAAGTTTGTGATGGTAGGAATGACAAAACCTGTAAGTAGAATATTTATTTTTAATAATTGGGGAATTATTGGTAAAATTAATTTATTCTTATTAATTTTATAGAGCTTCAGAGACTAATTTTATACAGCTACTATAGAGACAATAATTTGAATCATTTCCACTTTAATTTATATACAATGCTTTTAAATTATATTCTATTCTCTGAATATTTACATAAGCGCAACTGCTCATAAAATTTAGCCATCATGAATTATTTAAATGACTTACAAGTATCAAGCGTAGAAAATTTTGTAACATAGAACTAAATTAGAAAGAATACAAATGAAAATACCCCTACGCTGACTGACGCTTAAATTTGGGGCATAATTGTAGCTGTCAATCTAACTGGCAAGAGAGAATCGAAGAGAGAAGTTAGTAATTGTCAACATTGTCAGCTCTGTATTGAACTATATCGGACTCAGTAAACCACAATTATAAGTAAATTACAAACAGTGCCTCATAGCTGTGACATCTGCAAATTGTCTTTCTTCCTCAAGGTTGTTTGAATTAAACACATGCCTAAAATCAACTAACTGTATTAATAATAACTTGTTTAATGTTACATGCAAATAAACAATAAAAATTAGCAATTAAAAATAAAAATTAAGAATAAAAATAAATAATTCATACTTTGAAAATAAATAACGCGTCATCAAAATAATAAAATAAAATAATATTTGTATTCAGTTACTACGAGCAAATATATTAACAAACATTGCGTTCGTCAATTAAATTCACCAATTATTTATAAAATTATTCTACTTACAGGTTTGTCGTGCCTACCATTACAAACTTATATTAGAATTAGACACCGTTACATTATTAATTCATTTCAATTTATTTTACAAAATATTGTTTTGGTATAATTTTACTTAATTTTTTATGTGAAGATTTAAATACGAAAGAATTAATTATTTGTTAACAAATACTGGGCACTGCTATTTTACTATTTTCCATACCGAACTACTGAAGATTATTTCAGCAGGATTTAATCAAGATTTTATTTGGGATTAATTATAAGTTAATTTATTTTAATTCATGATTTAATTTTCATAACGCTGACTGCCAGGGATTCACCCTATAACTTAAAATTTCTTATTAGACTGTTTTTTCAGTGTGAGCAGCATGTATTTTATTGCTTTCTTAGTCCCTCCTACCTATCTCGTCTCGGCACCTGTGTGCCTCCTCCTATTACCATGCTTCATTGGTCGGTGGCCGCAAATTGGGTAAATGAATTTGTTCAAGGTTTAATCAGATACAATGTTTATAAAATATATTCTATTTCCTGAATTCTTAGATACATTAACATTTTACAAAATCTTGCCATCCTGAATTATTTAAATGACTTACAAGTACGTACCAAGAGTACAAAACTATCTACCATAGACCTAAATTCGAACGAGAACAAAGTTTGTAGTTACAATATCGAAGGCAATTAGATTTTTTTTAGAGTAGATACTCAACATATTACGTAACAGATACTTAATACTTTTACACTTTTACACTGTACACTTGTTGAAAAGTAAAGAGGCTAGATGTTAGCCATGAAGTTCTCAGCCATAAAAATTTCAAACTTTAACATTGAGAAATGCAATACCGCATATACCGTGACTTTATACGTTCCATATTTAATTGTATTGTTCAAATGTTACTTCAACTCTGCGCAACAATTTTTATTTAACTGTTTTTGCCAACTTTGCCTTAATTATCTTTGCCTTTGCCTTAATTATCAACTTTGCCTTAATTATCTTATAACATGAACTTGCCTAATAATGCTAATAAACTTTGGTTATAGCAACATTATTAAGCACGTTCATGTTACCTGATAGAAAACATGAAATTGGAAAATTTTTGCTAACTTTCTCAGCAACTTCGCCCTAAAAATCGTAAGTATGTTGTTGTACTAAAATAAAATAAAAAACTTTTGGATCTTATGTCGTATTTTGAAAATGTTTGTCTTGGAAATTATAATAGCATTATTAGACACGTTCATTTTTTACGATAAAAAACATGAAATTTGACTAGTTTGGACAACTTTTTTTCAACCCACAGAACGGCGCTTTTCAGTATTTTTTATAAATGCAATATGGTGGACAGGAGCCATTTTTGTTGTTCAGAAATTTCGTATTCAAACTACGAGGCTGCAATTTTGTACATATATAGAACCTTTTATTATGCATCGAATAAAGATAATCCAATGTTGCCAAATTGTATAGGAAGCGGTGTTGCCACGTTTGAAGTTTAACAAACTTTTTGAAATATCTCAGGAACGAT
>WYDF02101031.1:0-10626 GCA_009867245.2 Adranes taylori | reverse complement strand
GTTCCACGCAGGTCGGTGCTGTACAAATGGGCCGAAGTACGGGGCCTTTTGGGGCTAATTTAGGGTCATTTTGGGAACCAATTGGAGTCCGTAGGGCTCTTTTTGAGGTCCTTAGAGCTCTTGCTGGGACACTTTTGGGTATCGTTTGGAATCTTTTTGGAGTTCTTATGGGGAAATCCCGACTCGAATTTATCTAGATTTGGACCGAAACTTGAAATGCATGTTGGTAATGCAGATCCCTGTATTATTTATTGGTTGTCTACTTTCAACGAATCACTTCAAATATTTGACCCTACATGGCTCCTCACCAACCCAATGTATGTGATGTACTTCCAGTATATGCAATGTACTTCTAGTGCCCCCTCTCTATATGTTCCCTCATTCCTCGTATATCTTCCTATATCATCGTGTAGTTACGAGGTTTTAGTATTTAATCGATATTTGAAATTTTCGATTTTTGAAATTCCTGATTTACGAATATAATGCAGGAAATATGAGTTTTAATTTTCCTTTCACTTATTGGTGTTTATATTATTATCTTTTATTTTCTTATTACTAATTATGTTGTTATACTAATCTCGACATTTTGAAATTCCATTCAGACGCGACGCGAGATGACGCTACTTAGTTGTTTAGGATATATAATTATTTCATTGCAAATGGATTTAAATTAATATTTTTTTATAAGTCAAATCGCGACGGAGATTCGATCCGTCAATCCTGCGTTCTAAATATATTTGGCCTGACGCTGTACTCCACTAGGCTACAAGACGACTATTAAACAATTATGTTATAGATGATTCAGACATTCTAACTGATATAACACCTAAACAATAGGTGTCGGTGTTTCAGGCGAATTACTTTGAAATATACTTTCCAGTACGCGCCATACATCTCCAACTCTCACTGCTTAAGCATCTTGAAATCTAAGCTATCCAGGTAATTTTTGCTTAAAATGTTTGCTAGAGAACGTGAAACCTTTATCTTCATCGCTAGGTAGCACATCTTTGGTCGCATAGTTAATTATCTCGTTCTGCTTCCTTAACCTAATTAATCGGATTTAAGCCATCGGGCACGGGATTAATTTTAAATTCCACTTTTCGACTTTTTAGATTTAATCGTCGAACTTGTGAGATAGAGTCCGCAGAAATCATAAATTTATTCATAGTACAGTTCAACTAACGCATAAAGTTTAAAACACGTCTGCTCTCGACGTTTTGCGTTGAATGATTGTATATGTACAGATCAGCCCTTATATACCTACAACGACCCGATGTTTACAGTCCAGAAGTCCGTACAATACTAAAAGGAAACACAAACGCGATTCATGTTCAAACAAGAATAAATAAGTCTAGACATGAATAAAATTCTTGGATAAAAGATGACACTAGACAGATTTCGTGGAACAGGATAACGACATCCGGCGAATCATCAATTTCATCAAGGTCAAACGTTGAGGCATAAAGGAAACATATCTAGACATGAATAGAATTCCTGGAAAAACGTCTGGCACTGATTTAGCGCTAAATGATTTTATAAACACACGTCAGCACATTGTGTACCTATAAGGTAAACTTTACACGGACCGAAACCAGAATATTTTCCTAAGATCTTGAAACTTCAACAGGATTTGTGCGTGTTTTTCATAAGAATCAATGCAATTTTGACTTCCATCAATAGGAAATACACATTTTCGCATTTAAATACATGTAAATTGAAGCACAAACAGTATTATCATTAAAATCCATTCCACTTAGATTTATTTTCGAATCGGATAACAACCAAAATAAAACACAGTATATTTTTAATATAAAAAAAAACACTCAGCAAATTAGCTAGAATCTGCGCATACGAAGATTGAACAGATGATAAGACTATAGTATGGCAAAAATGTACAAAAGATAACTTTATTTGATGTGTTATCGATCATAATCCTACATGCGCACAGCTGGGGTTAGGTAATTTGGTTCCCGCTACCTGAAAATTTAAATAAATTTACTGTTTCATAAATAAATTTCTTACGGTCAATTTGAACTGAACAAAAATAAAATAAGTTGGGGACCAAATTATCATAAATTAAATCTTTGGGGTCCAAATTTCCAACTCCGGCACAACTATTGCATGCAGGTATCTTGCAATATAGGGTGGCGATTAGCGAGCTCATCCCACATATAAGTTTAAATCATATAAAGCTGTAACTACCAAATAAGTCGGATAGTGTAATTTAGATTACATTACCGTGTCTTAATATAAAATAAAGTTTAATCTAGATTCAAATACCAAGCACAATTTCTGTTAATCCAAAAATTGATATATTTAAAATAAATTCACACCCTTCACATATAAATGTAAATCACTTAATAATTGTATTATATACATATGCCCGCAGCCATCTTCGGTTTCACAATCGCGGTTACAACCAATTAAATATGGCCCACGTGTAACTACAAAAAGGCCTCCAACAACCACAGAAGACATTGTCATATTTGAGAAAGGCGAAAAAGTCAGTCTTCAATTTCCGCCCGAACTCTTTGGGTCGTCCTTTAATCTCGTAACCAACGTGTCAAAAGGTGTTGGCGAATATATAATGGTAAGTTAGTATACATATTTTATTAATATTAATAAGAGTAATAAACTTAAAATAAACAAACTAGAGTATTCAATAACTATTCCAATAAATTTATTGGAAGTCTTATTACTATATTTTTATTTTGCCAAGACATTCCAATTTTGGCACAATCAAAACAAAAATTTTTGTACTAGTCGACATTAAAATATTTAGAGACTAATTTATAAGTTTACAAGTTACAAGTTTATGTCTTTTTCTCAATTCTACGGAAGAACATTTACTTTCAAGAATAACTCATGAACATTTATTTTCAAAGTGACATAAGAAAAGAAAAATGATAACGAGTTTTGCTATCTACAATGTTCAGGGCTAACTGTATTTAAAGAACTGAAAAGGCTAATACCAGATAGCGATTATAACGGAAACGGAAACGGTAACGGAAAAAAAGGGAAATGGTAACGAGATGAAAGCTGACTATGTACATTTGTACAGTGGCAAGGAAAGGGACAAACGTGCGAAAGGTGCTGTATCGCTTGCAAGCCATAAGAGCCAAAAACATGTAATAACTAGTTGGAGTGCTGTTCATTAACATATAATTACACAAGACCTAAAACTGTGTGGACAAATATTAGTCATTGTCGATTTGTGTACCCCTACAGATGATGCCATTGCTCAATTGAAAGATACTTTCTATGACAACACTATACTCCAGCTCGACAAAATATGTAACACAAAGCAGATCATTTTGATGGGTGATTTAAATGCCAGAGTACGTAGAGCAATGGTATTAGTTTGTAGGGCAGAACGACAATGGTCTAGACTTATTGAGTTATCCGGCCAGTTCTCTCTGAAAATAACGAATTTTTAACCACAAGGATATCCATAAGTATATATGACATCAAAGTTGCACAGAAGATGAGCCTAATGGAAAACAGAAAAGTAGTCGAAGATTATTAACATTACCCAGTGGCGATACACCCCATCAAGAACTCAAGCCTCCTCCACAGCGCACCGCAATACATCTCGATCCACAGGCCGCCGTCTCCAACTTCTAACGCGCGTGCTTTGCAGGTCCTCCTCCACGTTTTTCAACCAGCGCTTTCTGGGCCTGCCCTCTAATGACAATGGAGTCAAGATATATAAAAGTAGGTATTCTTTCAAACTGGTGATCCCCAATGGTAAGTGGTGTCACTGCTTGGGGCACCGTTCGGGACATTACCATAGAGTTTGCTTTGCTAATGCTGACCTGAAGTCCTGCTTCCTTAGACTCTTCCTGTAGCTATTGGAAATCCTCTATAAGTTCCGTCTATCTTCTAGCGAGTAAGTTCACGTCATCTGCATAAGCCAGATAGATATTGCACAGAGCGGTTGAGCACAGTTCCTCTGGGGTTCATTTCAATCTTCTTTAGAATATCTTCCTTATAATACAGAGTGAGGTTGATGAGGATGAATCAGAGGGCATCTCCTTGTCTTAGCTCTCTTGCGATACCGAACTCCCTGGACACTTTGCCAGCATACGTAATTTGACAGCTTGAGTTCACTAGCGTCATTCTAATAAGCCCAATCAATTTTTGCGGCTCTATGGAAAGTTCTCGATCAAGGAAATGTTGAGATTCGAACAAATTCAAATGAATCGCTAAAATTTGACGTAATTGGTATGGATGGATCGATGGGTAAAACACTATCAAGTAGTACTGACTGAACATAGACTAGAACATGGAAAAATTTCCTATTCGGAGAAAAATGAGATGAAAACTCAAGTGAGAACAATATTAGTTGAGGAGATTTAGGAAACGATCCAAAACATCTAAAACAATCAAGCTCCACGCTCTGGAAGAATACCAATTGAGCTGATCAACAGAGCCCAAGAATATGTATTAGAAGCTTTAGCCATCAATATTTAAAAGGTGTCTGATAAGCGACCAAGTACCGACTAAATGGAAAACAGGAATTATTAGGCCAATACACAATAAAAGGTTTAAAAAGGGAGTGCAGCAAGTACCTGGGCAAAAGCGTGACCAGTTTAGTAAATAGGCTGTATGGGCAGATCCTAAACCAAGATGCAAATAAATAATCGAAATGGAAATAGCACGAGGAAGACCGGCACATGTAGTTTTCATTGATTAAAAAACGTACAACTCTGTGCCCATAAAAAACTGTCGGAAACACTTGATTACTTTCAAATTCTATCTACATAATTTTATTTTTTTTTGTTTGCATAGGAAGTGGAGAAACCTCCAAAAGGCGAATGATACCCGTTGCATCCAACAGTGTGGGATTTTTACCCACTAAAACTCCACTCCGTGTTGGGATTGTATATTGTTGGGAGATTGGAGAGTTTGTTTGAAGGACGCTTTAGGATTTATCATCCTCTTCAACCTGGAACTGGTAACGAATGGAATGATTTCAGAATTAATAGACAGTTTTTATAACAAATTCAAATATAATTATTACTGTTAAATAATTTGTTAAATTCGTCTCTTCTGAGCGATTACCGGTTGAATGCTACACTGTCCGCTAACGCGATGTGCTTTAAAACAAAATAGAAAATATATTTCGCTTAGATCACCAGTTTGTGTACAAGTCTTAAGTACCAGAAATTTTGGAAATTAAAATGAAGTGTTTTCACAATATTCTCCAATCTTAGAAAAGGACATTAGATATCCTACCGGATTATCATAAATTCAATTCATTTACGATTACAATAAGTACTTCTCTAATAATTCATCAATTCAGTGAGTAATCCTATAATGTAATATAAATTGACTAATCAAATCTAATTCAATTCTCCAAATGCATATAAACCAATCAATATATTAATGGTATAGTAATTAAATCGTTACATTAATATGATAAAGAGTTAATACGCTTAAAATAAAAGCCACATTGAAGCATTATCAAAAGATTTTCCGAAGCGTATGGGACATATCTTCAATCGGTCCGACATTCATGTGTGAAAGAGATCATTGTCACCGTGATATCTTATGTTTCGCCGCTTGCTCAGCGGCATCTTTAACATGCATACATGTATGTGTACATTTTCACAAATAGAATATTTTCGTATCGTGTGATTTTTGTTCAAACGCTTCTTATTATTATTAGTTTTTTTAACTGGAAAAAGCGTTTAACGAATATTTCCACTACTCATTTTCACACAGTTATACTTCTCACCCTCTTGTATTTGCAACCAATTCGCGGTCTTATATGTCATTGGCTGTTTTCATATTTCAAGGCGCAACGTAAATAATACTTCGCTTGATTCTTACCAGTCGGTAGGAATAACTTATGCTTCTCTAGGATTGTGGTCACGTAAAGAACTATCACCACCGCAGATATGCACCAGCCAATTATGTTGTCGTCATCAAAAGAAAACAACTTTGATCCTTAGAAATCTCAATGGACTAGGAAGAACTTTTTCTATATTGGTCGAAGTTCTAACATACCAGAAATTTTCCAGCGGACGTTTCCCTCAGGCCACGCCTAAACGACGCTGGCTACCCCGAGAGTTAGCACGGCTCAGCCGATCCGTTAGAAATAGCTTCTTCCCAGAAAATTCTACATAAAAGGATCCACTCAATCTAGTGTTCCTCATACGCATTTGGGGTCTTACACTAGCTGTTGTAGAGTGAGCAAATTCGCACGCTTTCGCTAGCTTAAGCCACCATCAAATGACCAAACTTATACCAGTAGGGCGAGCAAGAAAATCACACTCCAAAATCTTCTGTGTTCTAAGGAAGTGACATCAACAATTTACTTATTTTAATTATATTTAAATTAAATAAAAATCAACTGAAATCAATAGTAATTCTGCGAACATCAGATCAGGTATGCATAGACACTCCATCCATAAATTTTTGCTGAATCTTTTGTTCTCAATTATTCTCAAATCTTCAATTCATCTCTCATGATTTTTGTTGAAGTTATATACCAAATTGGAAGGGAGTGATGGAAAGAATGTGGACGGTGTGGGAATGGAGATTTGGTGAAACTGTAAAGATGAGGATGATGATAATGTAAGTATGTGAGGAGTGTAATGATGTATGGGGTTGAAGTATGGGCAGTGTGCGAAAGATAAATGATAGAAAAAGTGCAAGTTGGGTGTATTAAGAGAATTTTGGGTGTAGATAGAACTACACCGTATGAAATTGTGTTACAGCAGGCTGGGAAAAGTAAATGTTGGACAACGAGGGTGAGAAAGATGGTGAAGTTTGACAGAAAAGTATGGATGGACGAAGATTAAATGTTGGTTAAAGAAATTTACATATTTGGATTGAGAGAAAATGGATCGGGCGGATGCGGGTAAGAGCGGGTAATAGGTACTGGATGAATGAACAAGAGGAATTGTAGAGCTTGTGCTATAGGTGGTGAAACATGGTTGCATTGGATATCCATATTTCATAATCCTTCCTTGACAACTACTTTGTCAACGAGAAAACAAGAAGGTCAATAGAAGAAGGAAGCCAACCATTCAACACAGTGAGAGAACGGAGATAGCAGAGATACAACTCCTGAGGCACGTGAGTAACACCACCAACGCTTGTTCCGCTATTATTTCGACGACAGCGAGTAAATCCAACTAACCACAAAATTCATTTACTTCGTCAGAAATTACACCGTCTCATCTCTATATATATATATATATATATAAAAGGATAAGCCCGATACAATGACTCACTGAGCCGAAGCCTCTAAATCTAGAAAGTTAAAAATTTGGCAAGGGCTTCTCCTCATCACGTAAGCACCCATTAAAAGGGAAGTTATAAAATTCGACCCCGAAGGGGGTTAAAAATTTTACACTATTTCGGATACGGTTACACGTAAAAGTTTGAAATTCGGCTGAAAAACTTTTTGTTGAAATCTATTCGACACGTGTAAGACAAAATTTTGATTTTCAATTTTTGAATGGTTTTAGTTATATAAAACAAAGATTAAAATTAGCGTGTCTCAGAAAGCAATTAGGTTAGGAAGTTGCAATTAGGCAAGAATATTCTTCGTTAAAATCCATTAGACAAATTATGAGACAAAATTGTTATTTTCAGCTTTTGAACGGTTAAAAGCGGGGAGAGGGGGGAGGGAGGTCGTACAAAACAAGATTCAAAATAATACCAAGACGGACACCAATTAGCTTAGGAAGATGAAACTTGGCAAGATTGTTCTTCCTTGAAAGCCATTAGATAGGTGTAGGACGAAATTTTAGCATTTTTAGCTCTTGAAGGGTTAGAAGCATAGGTGATATTGAGCAAAAATGAAAATAATCGTATTTAAGAAACCTAGGAAGCTGCAATTTGGCAAAACTTTCTTAAAAGCAATTAAACACGTGTAAGACGAAATTTTGACTTTAGGCTTTTGAAGCGCTAATGACGAGCGTATAAAGCAACAATCGATATCACCGTATCTCAAAAACCAACTAGCTTAGGAAGTTCTAATATTCACAAGAATATTCTTCGTTGAAATCTATTAATTATATATGAGGCGAAATTCTGATTTTCAGTTTTGAAAGGGGTAAAAGCTGCGATGGGACTTGATAGTCAACAAAATATCTCACACCATTTTCCTATCTTCAATGTCAACTGGCTGGATCAACTTACATCATCATTAAACGTTCAGCATTCAACCACTTAATTCCACCAATGTCCTGGAGAAGCTTAGGACTAGCCACAAAATCCAAGCAGAAGAACAATGATCAAATATTTGATTACTTTTAGTTCGCAACTATACTTATTTTGCTAGTGGAAATGGAATCATCCTAACCATTTTGTTTGCATTATAAAATAGGCGCTATACATATTTTCAGTAAATGAAAATCGCGAATTGAGTCATATATTTGAAGTTATAAATATCAGAGAACAATAAACAAAAAATATTTAAACTTCTTATTGCCTTTATGTGTTTATCATATATGACATTGATATTGATACGACTTTATTATGGCATTTATAAGATTTTATTATAATAATAACTTAAGAAAAGCAAACTTCTAACCCAACCCCCTAAAATCTCATGCACAAGCATTTTTATGTTACAAGTAAACAGAAAGAATTATAAAAAGAGCAGTATAGTAGTCAAAAATTACAATTACGATCCTGCTTTGATAAGAACAATTCTGTAACAATCATGTCATAAAAAGAAGAAAAGGAAATGTTATAAAAAGAATAAAAGAAAAGAAACATTCCTGACTGCAATGAATGTCAGAGAACAGACACCAGAAAATTGCGTGCTAGTCTTTATTGAAAATTTTATTAGAATTAGGCACCTCTAAATTAACCCCTGCCTACTTTGTAATAAAATACGTCACTGCTTCTTATTTAGTATCAAATCAGTTCTACAAATGAGTTTCCATTATTCTATGATATGTAAATAAATATTTATTTTAATGTTTTAGAATTCGGCTTTTAGAACTCAGAGGCTGTTAGAGTCGATGCGACCATTTATATGGAAAATATTTGGAACTAAAGGACTTGTCATCGAAGCGAACACCGGCAAACCAATTTTTTCTGAAGATACGTCAAAAAATGCTTAATAAGTACAAAATATGCAATGTTCTATTTATTTACACTAAATTAAAATATTATTACGAATACTTTCAAATTACATCAACTCAGGTGCATTCATGTAATTAGCTAGTGCCATCCATATTTTTAAGCAAATACCCAAACAACAATTATAGTTTAATTAAACGCTTATGTAAATCTTTAATATGGAACCATAAAACTTCCACGAAACGAATTTACATCATTTTCTTTGCATTGATTAGACAAAAAGTGAATTACTCTATTCAAAAATTCCGGTGCTTAAACAAGAGTGATCAATATATTTCTTCGCTTATAAAGAGAGATTTGTACTTAAATTGCATTATTTGATTTATGTTTTGCTAAATTCATTTTGTGTGTACGCATTTGACAATTAAATTGTAGAGAATATTTATATTTTATTCACGACCTTGTAATTTATTTTACGTAATATTTTTTCAATTACAAATTTCTTATAAATAAAAATGTATTTTATAAAAAATTATTTTGTACTATATACAAAATAATGTTTAATTTTTTTCAAATTAACTTTTAGTAATTATCACTTGAACGTACTGGTTCTATTAACTTCTCCTGCCCGACTTCTTATTTTGATTACTAATCTGTAGCACTTCCAGTTAAAGACGATTTTATTAAACTTGTATTGCTATTTCAGACGTGTTCCAATTCTTATAATTTGATTCGTCATGTCAAAAGTGTTCACAGTAAATTTCTTAAGGTACAGATTACATATTTTTGCTCAAATATTTGAAATTTGCCGAATATATAAGAGGAAAATGTTTGTAAATATGATGTTACAACAGGTGTTTTCTGATGAAGATAATTTTGCACGGCAACATTATTTATACTACAATGTTTTAAGTTCAAATACATTGTACTCATCTTCTTTTAATAATCGCCCCCCCCCCCCCACCAGCCGCGCCTTCCCCGCACCAGATGGATAATTATGCCAGCTCTCCAGAATTAACGGTTCTAACGACTGGGTCAAATAGTGGAGAAAGTAGTTCACTAGCAGTATGGACACTTACCTAGGTTTTTTTTCAAATATCAACCCCGATGAATAAATCTTTTCCGCGTTTGTATCTTTTGTTAACTTCATTTTAACAGTGTTATATAACTGTGTTAAAATGAAGTACAATCATAAAAATAAAGTACAATCTTACCTCAGTGCTAATGCCAGACATTTTAGCAGATATATTTTTAATAAAGGGCTTCCTAAAAATTGGATGAAATTCTCATTGTCATCCATCCTTGAATATCTCGACAAAACAGCATTCGCATGTACTATAATCACAGACATCTGGACAACAGTCTAACGTATTCATCAGAACGAGAGTTCATCAGAACACGCATCCACTATAACACTAGCCTAATACTTGGTTAGAGCATATGGCGGTGAATTCTTATCTTTCCATAGAACGCCAAAGAAATTGTTTGTTTTACAGAGATTTTGTATATTTGAGGGATCAATAAATAATGAACTGTTGGTTACCGCTATTATAATTTTCTCTTTGTAGATATACATAT
>WYDF02101021.1:0-10626 GCA_009867245.2 Adranes taylori | reverse complement strand
TTTCATATACATATATATATATATATATATATATATAATTCAGTTATTATACATCAAATTAAAGGAAAATGTGCTGCAATGTAAGTTTTAAAGATTGGTATGTTTGGTGTTGTAAACTTACACAAAATCGGACCGCTCTTAGTTGACTTACCTTGTGTGTGCTCAATCAACAATCATTTTTGCCTAATCAACATCGATGGGGCAAAATTAAAAAAAAAATACCCAATCAATGTTGAGTTTGAAACAAAATCAAAATTCCTTCCGAGTATCAACTTCTTCCGAATTTCTATTGAAAATAAATTTTTCATTAGTTTTGATTTCTTTATTGAAAACATCTTAGGAGTGATTGACGTATATACTGTAAACAGTGATAATTACACTACATAAATAAACTGATAATTACATTGCATAATTAGACTGTTAAAAGATAATAATCATTTAATTATATTTCAGAAAAAAAAATATTTCCTTATTTTATCGATGTTATTTGTACGACCGGTTTCGGCTTGTCACCATCTTCAGGCAGATAATCTAATTAAATTCTATGTATTTTACGTGGTTTAGTAAACTGTGTGACTTAAATTTTCGTTTTAAGAAGATTTGTTAAAAAACAATTTATTTGAAAATAGTTTGAAAAATACAATATAAAATATTGTGAGTAGTCTTGGTCGCTGGCCTTCATTAAACCCAGAGGGCTACGCATTACTTCTAGCGTACACAAGGGCACAGCATATTACTTGTGAGAAATGTAATTTAATTTTTGTGAAAAATAAAAGAACATAATTTAGTTTTTTGAAGTATAAACCGATCAAAACAAATTACTTATATATTTCCTATTTAAATATTTTATAGACAAAATAACATACTAAAGAAAGCAAACACAAAACTTACTAGGATAATATTTTTAATATTATTTAATGTACTTTAAACATTTAATAGTAATTTTATTAGAGATGAGTGTCAGTTCTCTTTCTTCTTAATCCATTATTTTCGGAATTTCTATACATCATATTTGATTTTGTTCGGTCTTGTCCACGCAAACCATACACAGCCTCTTTATAATAAGTTTGTGGTCCCATTTCAACATATTCGACTACTCTTGGCGGATGTTTTTTGAATAGTTTATAAATATGTGGATGAAGATCACTGCCCTGTGGCGATAATCTCTCATTCATAGGTTTCCTTAAATGTTTATTGTCATGATGTTTCCAACCAAAGGGAATATGATGATGAGGCACTGTTCTTGAGTGCCGTTTTACTTCAGATGAAGCTAAAGGTTTCCTCACATTAGGTTGAGAATTTTTTTCGTTAAACGATGTCAGCTTATCTATATATTTTCTTCTAATAATTTTTAATAATCTTTTTAATTCAACAAATGTTAAAACGCTTATAGGTTTTTTAACAACATAATTTTCATCGCAAATATAAATCTTACCAAGCGAATGACATGGATTTGATTGTACTAATAGACAATATTTTGGATCTCCATACTTTCTAATATCATGTTCTAGTACAAAAATATCATGGATCTTAAAGTGCTTGCCATCGAGCTTATGAATCTTTATTACTTCTTTGAAAGTTTTTGAAGAAATCTCAGATCGTTCAACTTCTTCTTTACTTTTACATTTTAATGGATTATAGACATAGAGTTTGCAACCTTTATTTCTCTGTACTTGACCATTGTGGAAACAATTTTCCAATGAGGTTTCATCGGATTCTTCCGATGCTAATGATCTTTGAGGTGTTTCTTTGTTGAGTTCTTTGCGAATGATCTCTTCAGATAAATCATGTGGCTCTCTTCTTCTATCTCCAGTACCAATAAAATGATTCTCGTCATCGTCCTTACCATGGTTATGGTTTTTATGTTTATTTGGATTAATAATTTCACTTTCATCTTCATCAGTTATATCGTCTATAATATGATGTATAGCTTTTCCTTTACCAATGCCTTTTTTAATCTCAATGGGTAGTTTATCTTTTATATCTTCATCCATAGATGTCTCCAGTAAAATATCATCATTGTCAATTTTCTTTCGTTTATGATTTTCTTTTAGCTTTCTTTTAATATCACTTCCAAGTTGATCTTCTTCTTCAGAGCAACTTTCATCTATATCATCAACTTTGCGATTTGCGTCACTAATACTTTCACTATCAATTGTTTCATCATCACATTCTGATTCAGAAACTTCATCAGATTTATCAATCACTATAATTTGATCATCATCATCATCCTCATCTATCTTTTTGTGTTTATGTTTATCTTCAATATTTATTTTAGTATCATCAATTCTGTGATTTTTATCAATATGTTTATTAGGGACATCGATTATTCTATCTGAATCGGAATCTTCATTAGAATCACATGAGCTGTCAGAATTTGTCAAATCTTCATCTAGCTTTTTTGAAGTATCTTTTGGTTTAATGTGAATAGGATGTTTGTCTTTATCATGCAATTTATTTCTTAAAATTTTGTCCACAGGACTATCTCCTGTTTCCACTAATCTATCTTTGATTTCGTCCGTTTCATTGGGACTATCTTCTTCGGAAATTTCGTCGATAATTTCTTTTTCAATATTTTTGTCTAAATTATTTTTTGGCCGTCTTCTGTTTTCATCTTCTTCAATTATTTCTTCATCGGTATCATTTTGATCGCTCTTGTTGAAATTATTATCTTTATGCTTTTTCTTGGGGCCATTGTCTTCTATAATTTCTTCAATTGCGCTTTCTAATTCATCACTAATGTCGTCATCATCTTCTAGATTTTTAGGATATTTATTTTCTTCTGATTTAATTTTTTTCTTAATCACTTTTTTGAATTCATCCTTTATTTCTTCACTCTTATTTCCTTGGATTTTATCTGAAATGTTCGAGTTTACATCTTCCTGGTCTTCCTGATTTTCATTAATAAGTTCTTCTGTTTCTTCAGATGATAATCTATGTGGTTTATGTAATTTTTTCGGATGATTGTGTTTATGGTTTTTGCCATCTCCAACTTTGATCACTCTAATATCGGTATTTTTTTCATCAATAGGTTGACTTCCCAAATTTGGATTGTCCTCAAGATTACTTTCTTCTAAGTCATCATTTAAATCACTTGTAATGCTGTCGTCAAACTCACTATCTTCAGGAGTGTTTATGTTTTTATGTTGGTGACGTTTTTTTGGTTTATTCTTGTGATTACCTTCAAAATCTGGTGATCCCCTATTACCATCTTCATCATCTAAATCTGAAGTTATTAGTTCTGTTATTTCTTCAGATGATAAGCTTTGCGTGTTATCCAGGTTTTTCGGAAGCTTATGTTTGAAGTCTTTACCATCTCCAACGTTGATCACTCTAATATGGGTATTTTTTTCATCAACAGGTTGGCTTCCTAAATTGGAATTGTCATCACTATCTTCTGATGTATCAGTTTCTTCTAAATTATCCTCAAAACCAGGATTACCTGGGGTATTTTTGTTTTTATGTCTATGGTTGTTTGGTTTTCTGTCATGATTATGTCCAAAATTTGTAAGTTCATCTGGTGATCCGTTATTACCATCTTCATCTGATGTTATAGGTTCTGTTATTTCTTCAGATGGCGAATCAAAATTTTTAGGACGCTTCTTTTTCAGTTTATTGACATCTCCAACATTTATCACTCTAATATGCGTATTTTTTGCATCAATAGGTTGGCTCCCTACCTCCAGATTTTCCGATGTATCAGTATCTTCCAATTCATCAACTAAATCTTTAGTGGAATTATCCTCGTCATCTGAATCATCCGTTTGATCCGTTGATGCGTCAGATTGTTTTCTACGTTTCAGCTTATTTTTATCATCATTCACATTAATGACTTTAATATGGACATCATTGGGGTTTTTCCTTCGATTATCTCCAATATCTGTAAAATCATCTGATAATCCACTATTATCATCATCATGATCATCTTCTAACTCCGAGGTTAAATCTCTTGATGTATCAGAATCCTTTTTATGCTTTCGTTTATTTATATCATCAATATTTATCACTGTACTATCAACATCATGTGGTACTATTTTAGCTTTTTTCCTTCGATTGTCTCCAATATTTGTAAACTCATCTGATAATTCGCTACTAACGTCTTCATCATCTAACTCCGAAGTCAAATCTCTTGATATATCAGAATCCTTTTTATGTTTGCGTCTATTTTTATCATCACCAACATTTATCACTTTAATATCAACATCCTTGGGTATTATTTTAGGTTTTTTCTTACGATTGTCTCCAATATTTGTAAACTCATCTGATAATCCGCTACTAACGTCTTCATCATCTAACTCCGAAGTCAAATCTCTGGATATATCAGAATCCTTTTTATGTTTGCGTCTATTTTTATCATCACCTACATTTATATCTTTACTGCCAACATTGTGTGGTACTACTTTAGGTTTTTTCCTGCGACTGTCTTCAATATTTGGAAATTCATCTGATAATCTACTACTAACGTCTTCATCATCTAACTCCGAAGTTAAATCTCTTGATGTATCAAAATCCTTTTTATGCTTACGTCTATTTTTATTATCACCAACATTTATTACTTTAACATGAACATCACCAGGTACTATTTTAGGTTTCTTCCTTCGATTACCTCCAATATTTGGAAATTCATCTGATAATCCGCTACTAACGTTTTCATCATCTAACTCCGAAGTAAAATCTCTTGATATATCAGAATCCTTTTTATTCTTTCGTCTATTTTTATCATCACCAACAATTATTACTTTAATCGGAACATCACTAGGTACAATTTTAGGTTTTTTCTTTCGTTTGTCTCCAATATTTGGAAATTCATCTGATAATCCGCTACTAAAGTTTTCATCATCTAAATCCTCTTTATGTTTACGTCTGTTTATATTATCACCGACATTTATCACTTTAATATGGACATTATCTTTAGGCTTTTGTTTACGGTTATGTCCAATACTTGCAAACTCATCAGATGACTCATTAGTTCCATCGTCATCACTTAAACCTGAAATCAAATCTTTTAATATTCCAGAATTTTCTTCATGTTTTCTTTTGTCTTTATCATTACCAATATTTATCAATTTAATATGGACATTTTCTCTGCTTTCTTCAGATTTGTGGTCTTTACCATTTTCCTCGCTGGAATCATCTGATAGCTTTGACCTGTCAATTACATCGTCTCTATCATTAATTCCTGAATGAATTTTGCCTGTATCTTTGCCATCATTATAAATATCTATAATTCCTATTCCTGGTAATTCTTTACTAAGTGACGTTGAATCAATTGTAGACTTAGGAAAATTATCTTCAGGACTATTCCATTTACCACCATGAATTTTCCATTTATGTTGATTCTTTTTGCTATTAACTTCTCCCAACAACGCTTCTAATCTATCCAATACTGTATCCCATTTCTCATGTCGTTGACGCTTATGCTTAAGACTTTCGTGCGATTCTTTACTATCTGCTAAGCAAAAGCACATTTTCCTTCTAGAATCTAGTTTTGGAAATTTTAAGCTATATTCTAACTTAGGATGTTGTCCAAATTTATTTTCAAACTTAATTTCAGCTGGAAAGTTTTCTGGTAAAACTGTTTTCTCGGTTTCATTACTCGTAGTATCCAGCGTCGTTTCTAAAACTGCAATTTCATTTTTTTGAGATACTTCTTCCACATTTCCTTTTGCTTCTTCCAAATTTGGGTGAATATTTTCAACCACATTGTCCAACTTTTCTAAATGCTCACCTGAGACTTGCATTGTTTCATCATTAGCATATATAGGAATATCTGTAATTGGTTTCCAATTTTCAAAATTAATAAAGCACTGACATTCTTGCTCATTTCCTTTATTTCTAGTAATGTCGCTCGGTATTGTTTCACATTTTTCTGAAATTGATGTTATATTCTCCTTGTTATCTTTTGCATCAGTACATTCTAAAGAATATTTATAATTTTCGTGCTTCTTTTCGCACTGCAAAGGAACAATTGTGGGTACGTAATATTTTTTACAACCTTTCTGATGCTGTAAGGTAATTGAATTCATACCAGGTGTAGAATTGGATTTGGAATCATTAAACAAATCAGTAGAATTTTGAAGCAAAACTATGTTTATAATGTTTTTCGGCTCAATTCGTGAGAGGGTTTCATCTAATTTAGTATTATGAACCAGATATTCTAATTGTTTCATTTCTTCAGATGTGACTTTCAAATGTTCCGGCTGGTTATGTATTTCATCAATATTACTGGTTTTTTCTTCTTCATGCAGTTTCATTTTTATGGCGTCTTTAAATTCTGTTACTATTTCATCACCAGCGCCTTCTAAAATTATTGTTTCATCTCTATGTGCATTTTCCATATTTCCTCTTAAGTTATCTTCTGCGATTTTATGGTGCGTTTCTGGAAGAAATCCTGTATCAATTTGGGATTCAATTTGTTCTTCTACAGGAGAATTACTTATTTCACTAACTTTTGGAATCTGTTGTGGTGAAGATAATTGGAGTAAATTCTTTTCTTTATTTATTGCGAAATCTATCTTTGGACTATTTATGTTCATATTTTTAGCATATTTAACATCATTTACAGTTTTTTTATCAGTTTTAGGTTTCAAAACATCATCAGGTTCATTTAGTTCTCGCCCTTCTTTATTTAATCGTTGAGCAATGCTATTTTCATCAATAGTTTTGCCTTGCTCCAATTTGTCAACGGATTTTTTAGGTGCATCTGTTTTAGCATACATAGCACATGTACATATGGGATAAAATGGGATTGTAATACCTGGATGTGTTGCTATATAGTGTGCAATAGAAGGATTATGAATAGGACATCTGTGATCATGTTTATTTGGCAGAAGCGACATTTGCACTTGTGTATAATGTATCGGATGATGATGTTGATAACCACCTGGATGATGATATGGATTCCATGGATATCTTACGGTTTGATGGTGATGGGCATCTGATGTATCCGCTTTATGGTGATTGACATTGACCGATACTTGGGCATTAGCGACGGCATGCGATTTTGAATGATTATTTGTATCAGGTTTGACTAATTCCTCGCTGAAACTCGTACGTTCCCGTATTTCTAAATCGTCGAATTTTGAGTTTGGAACGTGGAATGTACGATGGAGGTAGTTTCTTGATGTAGCACTCTGTAAGTATACAATAAGATATATTTAAGATAATTTAAAAACATATTAATTTAAAAAAAAAAGAAATTATAAATTTTGGGCGCGAACTCGGTAGTGGGGTGAGATTCATTGGTATACTACGAACCTAGCCCTTTCGCTTAAATTGTGGGATCAAAGGGACGTAAAGATACTGAGGGCTGAAGCTAATTAACTGTAGTCCGACTGAGGAGCTGATGGCTTATAGTTTGGCACCATATTTCTTTGTCCACTTGATACCGAATTATCATTAATTCAATGAATTCATGATTGCAATAAGCAATTTTCTAGTAATTCATTAATTCAATGACTAATCCGTTAATATAATATATAAATTTACTAATCAAATCTAATTTAATTTTGCAAGCAAATGTAATATATCAATTACTAAATCAGTTTAGTAATAATTAGTTACCAAATAATACATAATATTAGCAAATTCATATTATACAGATTTAATACGTTTAAAAATAAAATCCACATCGCGATAACAAGATTAAGAGATCTGCGGCCGTGAGAAAGATATAAGCGTCAACAATATCCGATCCGAATAGATAAACATATAGATACTTATATATATACGGAAATTACTCAGGTGTTAATTCTGAAACGATAAACACACTGTAAACTTTCGCCAAAACGCTAGCGGCATCCTTTATCTTATAAATGTATAGGATATTTTCGCATTTCAATGTTTGTAACGACATGTTTTTTGTTTTTTATTTTTACGACTTTTATTTTTACGAAGTTTTACGACTTAATGTATATCCTTTGTGGAGGAGATTTATTATTAGTTTTTACTGGAAAAAGCGTTTAACGAACGTTTCCACTACTTATTTTTAAAAAAACAGTTACACTTTGCACCCTTTTCTTGCTTTCGATAAATTTGATTGGATATTAGTTCAATGCATTTTTAGAAGGCGTTTCAATGCAATGCTAAGATTTTGATGGACTAGGATTACTACTATCACCGCACATCAACGAATATGCGTTCTACCATTTATGCTTTCATCAACAAAATAGAGCAATTTCTTAACGGATGAGGAAGAAATTTTTAATTGGTCAAAGTCTTAGACTACCTACAATTTGATAGCAGAACTTCCTTCAAATCACGCCTTTTTTTAGCGGCCAATGCCGTCGAATCCCACCGGCTTCGGCAACACGCCAGAAGCAGCTTCTTCCCAGAAAATTTTCATAAAAGGAGCCCCTCAGTCCAGTGTATCTCAGGTGCATTTTGTGTGTTATTCTGATAGTTCCTGAGTGAGGACCTTCTTATAGCTCAATCAGAAATAATTCTCCACTTGCTGACCTGAATTCTAGGCCACCTAATGTAGTGAGCTGAATTCGCAATTCTCATAGAGTGAGCTGAATTCGAAGTTTTGAATCTGTTTCGCATCTACACTAAGCGCCATTAACACAAAAATCGCTTATTTTATTTAATTTAAATTCAACTGCAGTCAATAAAAAAAAAGTTCTACAATCATAGAATCAGGTATACATAAGTTACATCATCTAATTTTCGGCTGAATCTTCTAATTTCTCGAGCAATCATTTAACCTTAAATTCTTCTCTCTTACTCAAATCAATATTTCAAACCAGTTTCCGCGTATATGCATCTTCAAAGAGAAGACGAGTGGGCCAGCAGCAGAAGAAGAGGGACGCCAAACATCTGGCGTATCAAAGGAGCAGAGATGAACGCGACCGGACACCCAAAAGATCGATCAAACAGCGCTGTCCACGCACATCGCTGATGCTAATAAACATACCTATTCTTTCTACTCCACCGAAGCAAAAAGAAGACCTTACGACCCCCCCCCCCTAAAGTCAGCGCTGCCATATACAGCACTAGGCGATGTGCAATTACCCCTTACACCCGGCAAAGAATGACTCTATGAAACAGCGCGAGAAGAGCACCATCGGCGTTTGTGCCGTTACTACTTCAGCGACAGCGAATCAATCCGACATCACCATAAAATTCATTTTTCTGCGTCATAAAATTTCACCGCATCTTCAATAATATATTTCACAATTTTGCCTGTCAACTGGCTAGATCAATTTACATCATTATTATACGCTCAGCATTCAATCATTTAATTCCATCAATATACCGAAGAAGCCAAGACGAAGCCAAGAAATCCAATTAGAAGAACCATTAATATAAAATATGGAACTCCCTTTATTTCGCAATTTTATTTACTATTTTGCTAATGGAAATGGTAAGGAACATCCTAACAATTTTTGCATTATAATTAGCTTCACATCATATTGCCATTGAATTAAAATCGCGAATAGACGCATGTATTTGAAGTTATAAATATTAGAGAACAATAAACAAAAATTATTCAAACTTCTTATTGCCTTTCTGTGTTTATCATATAAGAAACTAAGTACTTTATTATAATAATTAAGATTTTGCGAATTTCTAACCCAACCCTGTACAATCTCATTCAATGAGCATCTTATGTTACAACTAAACAGAATAAAATATAAAAATTCGTGGACGTGATCGCCACCCCATCTTTTATATACTGAAAGTCCTACGTTTTGTGATATTTTGCATAAAGCAAATGTTGAACCTATTAGTTTTGACCTTTTTAGTCACCTTTTTAGTCGTCTATTAAATTCACTTAGCACAATAGTATTAGTCTAACCCATGATTCCCCCGCCTACCCATGAATCCGCCGGTCCCCATATTTGCCTACGGCGTGGCCTACGGCCGATCTTGACTCACATGTTCCCCGAATTAGCTTATATTAGTCCCGTATTAGCGACAACTGAGCTGTCCGGGATGGCATGGCCTACGACCCCTCTTAACTCTCTTTTCGTTAATTTCAAAAAGAGCAGTGTGCCGTACTTCGTACGCCAGATTGGCTTCGTTTTATGAATTTGTCCGCTTTGCCGCGATCTCCTGCCGCTTTTGACTTAATTTTTTGCCACTACCGCTTTTGAGTCACTTTTTCTCCGTGTCCGCTTTGCGTAAAATTGAGGTTCCTGGGTCTTACACTTGTTCCCCATGTTTTATTTTTTCAACTTGCACAGGACCCGAGATATTTAATGTAGTACAATAGCCGGTCTCAACTAAATCGATCGCAAAGTTTACAAAACAAAAAACATCCTGTATATATGTTAAATTGTATTTTTAGAAAAAATTATTTCAAATAAAATTGAACGAGCCTATATAATGAAGTTTGTTCAAGTGTCCTATCTTTAATAGTTCCTGAAATATATCAAAAAATTTGTACAATTTTAAATGTGCCAACGTCGCGCTCTATACCATTTGCAAGGATGGTACTACTTTCATTCGACGTATAATACAATATACAAAATGCGAGCGAAATTTCACTAATTTAAAACTGAATTTCTCAATAAAATAATAATTTTTAATCTCTCCCAAAATTATAATGTGCGCCCGCCACTGATAACAACATTTATTCAATTGCGAAAGCAGTTTATATGTCTCATACAACGTAAAATAATT
>WYDF02101010.1:0-10627 GCA_009867245.2 Adranes taylori | reverse complement strand
ATAGAGTAGCACTAGGAAATGACACCAACTCGGATCCACCCTCCAAGGAGGAGATCGAGATAGTGTTCAAGCAGACTCCTGGGAAAATGGGAAGACTCCTGTAGCAAATAATATTTCACCAGAACTATTGTGACCCAGCCACCGACACTGATCTTCTGTACCCTCTCTTGAAGAAGATTTGGAACAAAGAACATTTACCACAGGAAAGGAGAGAGGGACTCCTCATCAAACTACCCAAGAAAGGAGACAACACTAACTGTCTTGGAGAGGAATCACCCTACTATCAATGGCAAGTAAAGTGTTGACACGGGGGATACTCAACAGAATGAAAGCAAATGGAAACACAAATAAGAAAGGAGCGAGCAGGGTTTAGAAGTCATCGTTCTTGTACCGACCAAATTAACACGTTTCGTATTATTATCGAACAGTGAAATGAATTTATCACTAGCCTTTATCTTCTGTTCGTAGATTTTGGAAAGGCCTTCGATTCCCTTAAAATGGGCAGTATGTAGAAAACCTAGCAGCAATACGGGATACGAGAGAAGATAACAAAAGTAATTAAAGAACATGCAATAACTATACATGGCGTGTCATCTACGAGGGGAAAATCACGGAACCATTAGCATTCAAGTCAGGAATCCGCCAGGGATATATTTTGTCCCCAACAATCTTGGTTCTGGATGAGGTGATGAGGAAAGTCACGCATGGGAAAAAGACGGACATAGAGTGGAAGCTGACCGAACGACTGAAGGATCTAGATTTTGCAATTGATATCTGCCTACTGTCACAGAACCATCTTAATATGGAAAAGAAACTCGAAGGCTACAAGTGCGAAGCCAAGATGGTGGGTCTGAAAGTAAACTCCTCCAAGACAAATATTATGAAGATAAACACAAGAGCTGCAAGAACACTGAGAATGAACAATGAGGACATGGAAAATGTTGAGTATGTTGGAAATGATGAAATTTAGAAGAGTTCACGTATCTTGGGAGCAAAGTGACCCATGATGGTGGTGCAGCTGCAGATGCCAGAGAAAGAATCCGACAGGTAAATGTGGCCTTCACTCAGCTGTATCCACTTTGTAGGGGAAGAGAAATTTCGACACGACCCAACTTCGAATATTCAGAACCAATATGAAAGAAATGGTATTGTAAGACACTTGGAAGGTCACCTCCAAAATCAATAGTAGCTTGCAGGTCTTCCTGAATAGATAGATGCCTTAGAAAAATTCTCCGAATATTCTGGCCAAATGTGATATCTAACCAAGACCTTTGGGAACCAAATGAGAGAGGAATCCGTCTCCATTCAAATCAAGAGAAGAAAATGGAGATGGATTGGTCATACCCTCCGAAAAGACGAGGATACTATGGAGCGACAAGTTTTGTTTTGGAATACGAAGGGAAAAAGGAAACTTGGAAGATCAAAGACATCATGGAGAACGAGTGTGGATATTTTGGCGGGATAGTTCTTTCAACGAATTAAATTTATTTGGTTATTTATATGATATTAATATATAGATCAAATTAAATTATTAAATAAATTTATAATGAATTAATTAACCGATAACAAGGAATTCAATATTACTACTTCTTCATCTCACTTTGCAAGAGAAATTTAGATTTCGTTTAAGATTTGTAGTCATATCAAATATTCTTACAATTACAACGATTACATGTCAAGTTTTCTCAAACAAATAATCAAAAGCTGCGAAAACATTTGTATTAATGAGTGGTAAATTAGAAAAGCGTGAAACGCAGAATCCCAGAAAAGTACCTCATTCGATACTGGATTAGAGGAAAAAGTTAACGATGAGTAAAAATCTTTCAATGGATGAAGCGACTGATAAAAATGTTGGATCTTCGGCAGAAGATAATGCTGCTACAGTAGGCTAGTTCATGCATCCACTAGATGTTCTCCCTAGGACCGTCGACTACCGAAACTTCCTCAGGCTCCCATAACCGATGCTGACTGGACTCCACTTGATGCTACCAAAGAAATGGCCGGAGACCTCCTAAACTGCTTTATGCCACTGAGTTACTAACCGGACGCGTGCCAACGTCCCAAACTCCCATCAACGTCCCAGTCAACGTCCCGGGATCATAACAAGAAATTTCATACCTGCAAGACAGGATATTCATTTCAAACTCCTGCAGTGATCCATGCAATTCTTCCTTCGCTTGTTTAATTCAGCCTCACGGCAGTTTGAATTACAGTTCAATACACAGTTCAATTCTCATAATTGAAAATAGACTATTACTTTATAAACAAATTTATTAATAGTTCTGGCGTGGTTTAATTGTATTAAACTAAAACATTATGGATTACTGTATAAAAGCAATATTCAAAGAAATATGAATAAATTCGTGCAATTCATTTTCTTTTTCTACAATCGACGGATATTTCACTTCATTCCTTTGCAATGTATAATAATTTTAATCGTGTTCGCAGCAAGTCAAATACATAAATGCATAGATATGTAAACTACTTTGAGTACAAACGTATGGAAGTAAGTCTTGGATTATAATAGATGCAAGGATATATGCGTACTTTCAATTAGCTAACAGAAAATGATCAATTTTACTACCGTATTTACAATTAAAACTTTCTATTTCTCGCATAAAACATAAACAAATACGAATACGAGAAGTGTCCAAAAAAAGTTTAGTCCGATGTGAGGAATAGCTATGTTGGTAACATGCACATGAATTATTAGCATATGCGCGTACCAGAGAGGGGCATATGGATAATATTTTAATATCAAAGAAAGGTAATATTTATCATATCTCCTACCAGAAGAATATTCTAGGAATGCGCTTTTATTAGCATGGTAAACATATGAACAACGTTCTAAAATATTAATTGTTTGGCCCAAGAAATCGTGAGCGCAGAGGAATAATAATTTTGTTACTGCATTTATGTCCCTGAGTTTCTTCGACGCTAAATTACCTAGAATTGTTAAACTGATTCTACAGTAGATAAATAGGTATCACACTGAAACAAGGTTTCCCAAGAGACAAAAATGATAAAAGAAAAATCATACAATTTATTTACAAATGTTGCTGCAAGTTCCTTTGATTCAAAAATTAGCTCTCCTAAAACCAAGAAAAATTATTTAAAATTATTTTACACATAGACACTTATTTTAATGATTTTAACTAGAACACTCACTCACTCTCCTGGCGCAACCGTCCATACAGGACCCAGTATTCTCTCCTACAGCAGGTGTTCATTCTTCCTTGCTTGCAGCGCATCTCCTCCAGCTCCGGATCCCCAGCGCCTGCACATCCTCTCTGACGTCATCAGTCCACCTTAAAAGACCTAACAAACCAATACGAAAAAAGAGAAGTTTACGCAATGGAATGTAATGACTGCAACACAAAGTATATAGTTGAAACAAGATGAGCAATATAGACTAGATTCAAAGAACACATAAATAACAACACAACATCAAACGTATAAATAACAAAACATACATTTATTTGAACAGAACCACAAATGTACAATGGTCAAATTAAAACTACTAAACGAAGCAAAGAAAGGACACAAACTCATACAGCTCTTGAATTAAAAAATGTACAAAAGCTAAACCAGATTACCTTAGATTATCCACTCACACTCCTGGCGCTACAGTCCATGTAGGACTTTGACTTCTCCTACAGCAGCCGTCAATTCTTCCTTGCTTGCAGCGCATCTCCTCCAGCTCCTGATCCTCAGCGCCTGCACATCCTTTGACATCATCAATCCACCTCTTTCTTAGCCTGCCTGGCTTCCTTCTGTCCTCCGGTTATTGGTCTAGACTCTTCTTCGGGATTCTATCCATTCTTATAACATGCGCCAGGTAGCGCAGCCATCTCTTCTTCTCCTCATCAAGCAGGTCAATATCACCGTAGAGCTGATATACTTCTTGGTTGGTTGGAATGCACCACTCGCCATCTTCACAAATCGCTCTGAGGCTTTTGCACAAATCGCTTTTGCAGCACTTGTCTTTTCCACGCCCGTAACGTACAGTGAGTTACACATCCAGAGAGCATCACTGGTCGAATTATGATGCGGTACACAATGAGCTTGAGCTTTCTAGAGAGGGTTGAGGATTTCAGTAGCTTATTAAAAGCATAGAAGCATCTGTTCTATGCGGCAATTCGTGCTTTTATCTCTGTACTGATGTTGTTGTTTTCAGTTATCAGTACTTGAACTCTCCGACTCTCTCGTACTTTCATTTTTTGCATTCCAAGTAACTCACCGCGCAGAACCTTTCCTTTTCTCTAGTGCCAACCATGTAATTTGTCTTTTTGTTGCTAATTCTTAGCCCTAAGCGCCTCCCGCCTTCACTCATATGTTGCTGTCAATGCTCCCGAGCTACTTTCAAGAAGGACACCATCATCTTTAAAGCCCATGTATTATAGGGATCTGGTGTAGATAGTACCTCGTGGGTTGGGCGGGATCTTCCGTATGACAGAGATTGAAAAGAGTCGTCGAAAGTGCATCTCCTTGTCGCAACTCTTTTCACACCTCAAATTACCTTGTCAACTGCGCCTGTATCTCGATACTGGCCCTGGTGCAACGTCATCATTAGTTCTGGGTTATACACCCAGACTAATGAGCTTATTCTCATCTCTTCCAATATTACTTGCGACTTGGACCTGCCGACACTCTGCCTCTTTGTAGTCAAGAAGTACACAGACATTATGCTCGTAGCACTTCTTCAGAATCAGTCGTAATGATAGGATGTGATCCAAGGTTGACCTGTTACGCCGAAACCCACACTAGTATTCGCCTAATTCCTTCTCCGCATATGTCCGCATTATCAAAGGCGCTTTGGCTTTGAAGAGATCTTTGAAAAGACCTTTGAAAAGATCATGTATGCAACGTTAAGAAGAGAAGTCCCACAATAGATACTGGAAATCATCATATCATTCTTTTTGTGGATGGGACAGGCCACTGCTGTGTTCCAATCTTCTGGAATGTCTTCAGTTTCCCATACTGAACGAATGAGATTGTACATACTGTCGCTCACACCCTCCCCACCATACTTGAAGAGCTCAGCTAGGGTGGCATCCTCTACTGGCGCGCGGTTGTTACACATAAAGAAGATCGCCTTTCCACCTCTTTTCGAGTCACTTCTGAGGCAACCCCCTCTACACCAGCATTGTCCATCTGACCATACCTCACTTAAGCGAGTAGGCAATCTTTCACTTAACGATACCCGATCGTTTTGTTTGTTTATAACAACGGTGAACATTTTTTCGTCAGGAAACCAATATTTGGAATTTCAGCAGTTGTGTTAGGAAGCATTTCAATGTTTTCACTTTTTCCAACCGTACCTTCATCTGCTCAGGACTGAGATCATTAACTTTGTGTATCTTGTAGGGCTTACCATGAAGATGATTCCTCAATATGTTCCAAATACCCCAGTCAGATAAATGCATTTCCTTGGCGATTTTTCTGGCGCTTTACCTCGGATTCCAATGCATTCCTACCACCACTTTACGAATCATATCTGGGCTTGTAGCAGGTTCTGTTCGGACCGCCTGCATAGCGTTTTCTACACTACAACTATCATTGTAACGATTTATGTACGGATTTATGGTATAATAATTTTTTTAAGGCACAATAAACGAAAAGGCGTTTGTACGTTTGTTGACAACTAAATGATCTAACGGAATGTCAAATTGGAGCAAAATAAATACATTAAAGGTGTGACACTTGGGGACACTTTATACCTCGCACCCTGTATTATAATTCGCCAAATATTAACCCTCCGACTACAAAACGGGTCCTTGTAGGTCCGAGCGCACCAAAAACTGCTTCAGACTTAAGTAATAGGATTATTGGATGTTTTGATTATTTAATTTTTTGATAAGTGTGAAGGGATAGAGTGGGGTGAGGATTACAAGGAGTTAGGGGTATACTGGAGGTAGAGTTTGGGAAAGGAGGGAAAAAGAAATCATGAGGAGAATTAGAATAGAAGTAAATAAAAGAATGTCAAAAGGGAAAAAGAATGGGGAATAAGGAGAGGGGTGATAGGCAGATAGGAAATGAAGTACTAGGGAAAAAGCATTTTCTTCTCCCTTGAGGTAGGAAATAATTTAATTTGAATATGTATTATTTTGTAATATTGGTTTATTTATTTTATTTGATGTTATCCTCTTTCCTACTAACTTTTTAATTAATGGGCGCACGCAGCTTCCAGATCAATGAGGTGGGGGGGGGGGGGGGGGGGTTGTCATGAGGGGCTCAACCTTATTCTAGTCTAAATGTTTTTTTGGGGGGTGCCCCCCTTTTTGTGTTCTTTCCCCCTCCGCCTTCCCCCCCCCTGTTTCTCCTCATGTTTTTTCAATTATTTGCACAATAATATCCTTTATTGTAATTTTCTTTAGGAATGTATTATTTTGATAAAAAAGGAAAAATAATAGGCGAAATTAGGAAGCGCGCCTTGTCGACAAGTAGGTCGAAACGTGCTTTTTCTGGAGGACAGGCCAATTTTTATATACCTTGATTTTACAATGTAAAATCAGTAATAAATATCTAGGTTGGATCAGTGTTTCCCAACTAAAAACACACCACCGACCAACATAATCTAAATACGTTCTCTGGTGTGAACTACTCATAATAATTGTTAGTTCATTTTTTTGCAAGAAAACAAGTATAGCAAATGAGTAATAATCATCTTTCTCGGTCTAGTTAAATTTTTCTTGCGGATCATCGGTTGAGAAACAATGACTCGGATAATATTTTTCAACGACGCTTTGTATAAATTCCATAGTTATAATATTATTCACAAGGAATACGTTCAAGGTTAGATAGATGGTTGACCCTTAATTCTGTATATATAAATAATTGATTTGTTGGCATGCCTGTGCAGAAATTATAAATAGCGAAATAATATAGAGTATTGTGTTTTCAGTCTGTTTGTTGGCTTCGTCGAGAACGACTTTATTTAAATGGAAATATCAGTAACTTGCAGACATAAAAAGTTTCTATTTATTACTATACAGCTAGGATATACTATAAAAAATATGTTAATGGAGTAGTGTCAAGATTGCAAGAAAAATTATGGTGACCGGTGGACTCATGAGTTGGCGAATGCGAGTGTAGGAGAATTCAAAACTTCAAGACTGGCGTGTGAAGCACAAAAAACACAACTCAAGAGCGACCGCTGTCCGCGTCAAAGTGGACAACAAGGCTGTCCGCGTCGTAAGCAAATATGAGGAGCGGGGGAGTTATGGGTTGGCAAATTCGTGCGTAGGCAAATGCAAAAGCATAGAGGACAGTGTAACAGGTTATGGTTTATTTCTGATGAACTAATCCGGCACATTATAATATTAAGCTATACATAGACCATTAGGTGTTGCAATAAAACATTTATTTTACGGCGACAAGCATTGTTTTTTCTTGTAGCTTGCCTCAAATACTACGGATGGTTATTGTCTTTCGTATTTATAATAAATGATATGACTTTAATCGCGCTCGTAAAATTGACTCACATATTTTTTGAAGTAGTTAGACCGACTCTCTTCATTAGAAAAAGCAAAGATAATATTTTAGCGAACTTATGATTATTGTTACGATTGTTCTTCTGAATGTTCGGATGTGTTGATGGTGATGCTGATCGGATTAAATTGGTATTGCCGGGCTTCGCTGTTGATGATGATAAAGGAATCGTCTGGCCGGTGCGTGGAATCAGAGATGTTGATTTGCGTCGCCGAGTGAAATGAAAGGAATGCGTAAATCTTTAGTCGCTGTCGCCGAAAATGTACCAGAAGAGGCGGCGGCGATGATCCTCATGTGTTGCGGAGTACAGTCATCCTTTGCCCGGTGTCGTCGGCAATGGGACATCCCCTGAAGCGATTGGTGCCATAGGTGAGCTGGGTAAAATTTATGGGGCTTCTAATTGACCTAGCACAGGTGCGTCTACCAAATATAGTGGCCTCCGTGGAGGCCACGATATTTGGTAGGGTCATTTAGAAGTCGTTTCATTGATAGCTTGGTGCGTTAGATATTGTTCCTCCAACTTCCTTTGACGGCGGCCTTCTCTTTTCCTCATCGACAGCATTAGTAGGCAAAGGGGGGAGTTAAAAATAATGTAGAGGCGAGAAAAAGATATGAAAAATGAGTCTGAGTCTGTAGATGTGCGGCGATATACTTAGATTTTGAAGTGTACATGTTTATTGATGAGTTTTTATTTGATAATACTTTGAACAATTTTGAACAAATTGTATTTAAGACCTAACCCGTTCGCCCATTAGTGTGAAACATAACTTACAATGTGGAGGGCGTTGAGCTGTGTGAGCCTTTCGCAAATTCTGAGCGTCCATAAATTACTTATATACTGAAAGGTACTTGAACAAGAGTTCAAAAATAGCAACGGTTTTCAAAGTGAACAAGAAAGTCCGTTAGGCCATTAAAATCGTTCGTTGGAAATAGGAAGTTATAAAATTTTCGGTGGGGTTATGTGAAAATAGATAATATAAGAAAAGCTGTCTTCGAAATATATGGAGCCTTATCTAAACAAAACATCTGGCTCAAAAACGGTTAAGCGATAAAATAAATCTCTCTTCCAACTACAATATACTATAATTTTATTTGATCAGCGTATATAAGTGTGTATCAGTGTTTATAAATATACAACGAATTCTTAAAACACACTTAAGCGACCATAAACTGTTTCGTTCATTTGGACACTGATTCTATAAATGATCAACCATCTCGCGGATCTGCTGGTGTTTACATATTTCTATCATCCCTTTATGTTAGCGAAAGAATAATAATGGAAAGTCGGGCATATGGACTTCGTAGAATTAATTAATCTTCGTTTACTTAATTGTTTTATTAATTTGTTTCTTTTTCATTAGAGACTATTCAGACTATAACAACAGCGAAGATGTGCGCGCCATAGGCAAATATGTAAAGCAGGGGATGTGAGTCAACAGCTGTACGCATCGTAGGCAAATATGGGCTTCGGGGGATTCATTGGTAGGCGCTTTATAGGGTAAACTAATGTATATTAGAGTCATGTATATCATGCTTTAAAGAGTATCAGGGGAACAAGGGCATGTCGGGCCCTTTAGAGGTGCGCTGGAGAAAGAAATTGCCTTTAGACTTCTCTCGCCAGCGTATTTTGTACTGGGAAAGTTGTACGCTCATGCAAACGAATGGTCCAGGGGAAACTTTTCTTACCTTTGGAAAATGTTGTGCATGCTATCAAATAATTCAGAAGCTGTTCTTTTAATTTCCCTTCATCAGGTCCAGAAAGTATTTTGGGCGATTCGAACTAAAATGTTTGCAAGCATCTCATTTTTACAATCGAACCATAAACTGTATTTAAAATTACATCTAGGTGTGCTTGCAACTAAATTTTTGTTATGAAGTTGTTGATTATTTTGATTCATACACAAGATATAACTAATATTTATAATAACATGTATCTATTACGTTATTTCGCATAGCAGAATCTGATTAAATCTAAGAGTAATTTAAGAGGAAAGGTCATATCTTGCTGGAACTGGTTCCACTTTCAATTTTATATAACACCATCCAACTTTCTTCGTTGTTATTACATTCTGCTGTCTACAACTTATGTCGCTCACAGCTCGAATATGAATAACATTTTCCATCTTGTTTTTATATGCTTTCATTTTATTCACATGTATGCCTATCTGTTATTTTCACTTTTTTTTTATTACATTTTGTTTTTGGAACAAGACCCTTCCTCCCTGAAGCTAAAAAATATTTAATGATATTAGCTCTTCCTGTTTTCCCCAAAAGACTTTTAAAATTAGAATATCAAAAAATACTTTCATGTTTTTAAGCTCGTACATGAGAAAGGGAAATAATGCAAAAACAAAATGAGAGAAACTTTTTAAATTTATTACTTTGCTCTTTTAGAACAAGTATTAAAAGTAATTAAATAATATTCTTTTTATAACATAATTATAACAAGGAATTGCATCACCCGCATTTAACAACAGAAAATATGATATAAACGAGCAGCTATTAATTGATTTATGGAGGTATAATTAATTTTAAACTATCTAATCACCTTACATTTATGTTATATTTCATTGTGATGGTTTTTTTTTTTGAGATAAAACTACTACAAACCAAAACATATTTTTTCAATATGTTGGTTTATGTAATATCTAATACGCAATATGATGATAAGAAACTTTATTTAGTACATATGCCAAATAACGAAATATATACCCGCTAAATTCCATATATACGAAGGTTGTTTGAGAAAGTACCGGCAAAATTGTGATAAATGTTTGTTGGAAGAGAAATTATTTCTTATTATTTTCTAAATTGGACCATAACAACAATTAGTCTTTGAAACCAAAATCCCAAATAGTTAACACATAATAAAACAACAAAGACAGTGGTTCCTGTTTTATTTATCAAATATTATTTATAATTACTCTCGCCACCTATATATATAATATCAGTTTATAACGTTCTCCGTCGTTTTCCGATTTCCAATCTCCATTTCTCTCGGTCGTTCCACAGGTCGTGCTCCAGTTCTCTTTCCGTCTTGTCTCTGTCTATCCCTTCTTTCCAACTTCTCCTTGGTCTCCCTGGTTTCCTTCTTCCTATAGGTTGCCAGTTTAATATTTGTTTTGGAAGTCTGTCT
>WYDF02100999.1:0-10627 GCA_009867245.2 Adranes taylori | reverse complement strand
CATATAGGTATAGACTAGTTTATATCTTGTTTCTGTCCAATAATAAAAAAAATATTGCGAAGATATTGGAGTTGAACCTCGAGCTCTTTTGGTGTTGGACAATGTGCCGGACATCCTCTGCAACTTGAATCTCTGTGCACTGACCATTTGAAGTAGTATTCATACCTCCAAATACCACGTCCGTCTTATAGTCCAAGATCAAGGCGCCGTAGCATCATTTAAGGCTTATAATTTAAAGAACATGATTGTAGTAAAAGGAAAAACTACGAAAAATAAAGCTTGCTATTAGAATGTGTCCAGCTTTCTCATTTTTAAAGCCTGAAAATGTTTCCGATGAGTGGTTAATTATTGATGAGAAGGCGCCAATTAATGAGCATCTTAGAAGCATTTTTGACTATTTCGTGGACCAGTCGCTTGACAATGAGGAAATTCCCATTACAATATGGAATTGTAACAAAGGACGGCACAGAACGAACAATTCAGAAGGGTGAAACAACAAAATAAATAGTTATTCAGGTGTGCTTTATCCCAAAGTAAAGAACATCATCTCTTGCTTGAAAAATAAAGCTGAAAATAGCAATATAATATGTATGAGAAAGGAGTAAATCTTAAATGAAAGAAAAAGATGTTATGTACAGAAGGATGCGAAAATTGACAGAAGTACCAAAAATATGAAGAAACTGGAGATATTAAACACTTTTTAAGTGCAATGTCATATGTTAATAAACAATATTTAAAAGACTACATTAATTAGAGACAGAAACAAATATTTCAATGTTGAAGATATAAATAACGATGTTGACAATACCGATTTTAAACACGCCAAAATAAAGGTAAACGTCGCCAATCGTAAGCTTGGAAAAAAGTATGAAGGAAATCGCTACACCTTTCAACAGCCTCTCATAATATAAAAATATTTTTTTTATATATTTCAACTAGGGCCGCATTCAATCTGCATTGGCCGCAATTTTCCTGATATCCTCTGGAACGTATCCTCGAATCAACGGGGTTACCTGTACAAAATTCCATCGAATTAATGGATTTTAAAGATTGATTGAGTCAAGCGTTACTTTTTGGTAATCCATGATCAGATGTCAGTTGGAAGTGTATTTTACTACGTTATTAACCCTTTCGGGCCATCTTCAGACATACAGATTTTAGTACATGGGGTTTTATTATTGGAGTGTGTTAGGTGACCATATTTGGGAAGCGTTGGATTGGACTTAGTGGTGTTAGCTACTAAAAGAGACTCAATGACCAGGTGGATGGATGCAACGTTGTTGTGTTGTTACTCGCGTCCATCTGGCCATTAACCCCAATAATAAAACCCCATGTAATAAGGTCTGTATGTCTGAAGATGCCCCGAAAGGGTTGAAACTATAGTAACAATTTAACCATTGAAACTATACGTGGTAAATATCGTACTAAAATACACTTCCAATTGATATCTGAATTTTAAAGATTTACGACTTCAAAATTTTCAATATATTACAGTAGAATCTATTTTAAATACAAATGCAAATAACAAATAACACGTTTACACTGCACATTATTGTTTTCGTATTTGATATGCAACTGAAACTCCAGCAGTGATGAGTCGCAGTATTATTTACAGTCATTATATGTGTCAAAGGCATTATTCTTTAATATATTACATTTTAACACAAAAAAATGTGTATTTGTCTTTTTAATAATAGGAAGCCTTAGAAGTACTTAGGACAGCTCAAAGTCAAGTGGAATTACGTATCAGTCGCCCAGGGCCCGACCTTTTAGCAGCTTATGGTGGTCCATCAGTGAATTCTAATTGTTCTGGTACTTCGAATGTAGGCATACCTAGTCAAAATGTTGTTAGTCCAATATCGGAAGTAAGTTTGAACTTTTTTTGTTTTAATTAAAATTAGCCAATGTTCATCTCGGAATGTATCCAAAAGGCATATTGGGGATGTCCTTGACGAATATATGTGATTAGTGTTAAATAGTAGTAACTATTATTTCACAATTGGGTGGGAAAGAGATCCCTAACATCTATTCTGCTCTCTTGTATATTCTATTTACCAAGAAGTCCTGTGTCCTTAAGGAAGTCCAATTGTTGGTCTTCGCATTGATTCAATACGTAATGGGAATTTTCATCGTCCCCTCCGCAGCCCGTGCACGTGGTTTCCTCTATTAGCCCTGTTCTCAGACAGTTATGTCCCGTAATTAGACTTACTGCTGTACTTTGTTTTCCACCTTAGATTCAATAGCTCTTTCTTTTTATTCTCCGCGGGACTTGCTATGAAACACTTTTTGAGTTTCAGATCCACAGTTTACTTCCAATGGTTTTTATATTAAGTGTCTAATTGTGTCCTTATATGTCGCTTAATGTTTGTGGTCGCTGTACACTTGAGCTCAGGTCCACTCATTAGATGACAAAGAAACCTAGAAGGTTTCTTTGTCATTCTAATACCTGTGCCAGGATTCCCATTATTTTGGCTTTATAAAATATAAATGTAGTAAATAAAAATATTTCAAAATTAAAATACACTTACTATAAAGTAATCTACTATACCGGAAAATTGTAGATTCGTGCAGGACAAGTTTCGAATATGATTCGAATAAGTTTCACTATGGGCGAAAGTAAAATCAAAATGGGGCAAAACTTAACTTTATCTTTCAAAATGATTTTATATGTGTATAAAGTTTTAAATATTTTGAAAATTAAGTTTTCCAGTAATGACTTTGTTAAAGAATATGTTCTGTCTATGAATTTAGTGTTTACCCTAAGTTTGACGTCTTGTGGACACTGAAACAATATCTGCAAATGATTTTGATCCATCTCAACTATTCCAACAAATGCTCACTGTAAATAAAAAGGAGAATTTGAGTTCATTTCAAATTTCATTATTATTATTACTCATAAATTTATAAACTGTGTAGCTCGTATCAGATTCTTCGATTATGATTGGAACACCACAAATATGTTGCACTCGGATTTATTCATGTCCGTATCTAGCTGAAGTTCGTCATGTGTTAAACTTTGCTTTCGAGCATTTTTTACAAAAAAAAATTCTAGCAGATTTGCAAGTAACATGTCGTTAAAATTAGTATGCGTCTACGGTGTTTCAATTTACCAAATGCTGATTAAGTTATGTCAAAAACTATTTTTTTGCAAGCAAAAATTGAGATGAGTTATAAAATGTAAAATGTTTTATTTTTCATATCGGTGCACCCCAGACACGTTTTCTCAAATTCAGGTGGCAGGCAGTCGACATATCAAATGAGTTAAATCGATATTTGTTACAAATATTTTTGTAATACGGCATCTAGGCATCAAGTTGATAACTAGAGAAGATTGCAGTGGAAATGTAGCAAATGCATATCATACGCTGCACAAAACGACAGTAGTAACTCTGATCGTGAAGAAGAGCAGACTGACGGAAAAAAACTTTACACGAAGGGACTTAATGATACGCTTGAAAACAATCTAAAGAAAAAAATGACAATTTATACAAACTTTACGAAGAACAAAAGATTGCGAAAGGAAATTGAAGAACTTCGAAGAAAACAAAAGTTATTAAAGAATGGCGTGGAACAATATCAGCACAAAATCAACGACATTGAACAAAGAAAGTTAGAAAACAATATAATAATAAGTGGCCTACCATCAGCCATTGAACAGAACCCTGACAACTTGAAAGACACTGTTGTAAAAATTTGTAAAGAGTATAAAGTCAAATTAGAAAAGTAAGACATTGCAGTATGTTATACATTTGGGAAAGAAAATCGTTACACAAAACCTGTGAAAGTATGCTACAAGCAACTGGAAACAAAACAAAAAATCGTACAAAACAGTATGCAGATCTAGCTGTTAATTACCAACAAATTGGCATGATATAAGTGAATCATCCATACACACTTGATTTAATAACAAAATTAATTTTCTATAATGTTTAAAAATATAAATGTACAATGCATATACAGTAATAGAAATTGTTATTAACATTGTTGGAGTTAGAACCTTCTGTATTTTGTATATTCTCTTCTCATCTTTGCATTTCACCAAATTGATATGGGTATTGTAAGCTGCAGGAATCCTATCACTCTTGATCGATCTATATTCTGCATCGTCCAGTTTAAATTTTATTAGAAAATATATTGAAGCCGGTTAATATTTTTCAATTTCTGTCATATCCAATGGTAATGAACAATAATAATCAGACGTTGATGTATTATACTGCGATATAAACATTTCTTGTTTCATAACTACTTAATTAATTTTCTTGTGATAAATCCATCTCCATCTTCACCATATTGGATACTAATCAGACAATTTGTTGCAGATGTCGATAGATGCACCTATATTTTATTTTGAAAAATCGCATTTAAATTTGTAGCAGCAGAAACCATTTTTAAATAAAGTTTTAAATTGTTGAATTCTATCACAAGACTCTTATTTGCTTAGTATTGATCTAATTGCTTTCTCACGTGTTTAGAGTCTGCGAAAAATCTTTCAATGTACTCCTTAATAATTCCGCGACGTTTATTGAGCTTGAAAACCCATGATAGCATTTTGAATTTTTACATCGTTTATAATTTTCTCCTAATTTATGTAAGTTCGAGCACACACACGATGCTGCAATTTTTTAATTCTGTCGGATTCCCGAGTATCCACGTTCTAATATAGTCCAACACTTTATCGCTGTCAGCATCATCAGTAGCAGTAAATGTTTTCGCTACTGTATCTAGACAATTCGAATAGCGAATTCGAACGAGCCTGTTCAAATTTCAGGCTCGTGAACGCAATGAGTTGTAGATTTCTCTTAATTGCGTCATCTTAAAGCGGACTATTTTTCTTTGAGCGCCTGTAAAGAACTTTGATGTAATGGAACGAGGACTCCTGGTATTTCAATGTGTGCTGTTCTACGAATGTCTGCATTAGAGAAATGTTAATTGCATCCATAAAAACCGCATTTTATCATATTTTTATGCTTAGATTGTTCTTCCTCATCATATCTTTTCCTTTTTCGTGTCTTCGCGCAGTTTGGGCACTTGTAATAACTTTCTGTCTTTGATGATGATATATACTTTTCAATGTCATTGAGTGCTTAGCAGAAACCAAAGAATTCTGGTTATGTAAATGAAATATTTCGTCTATCCTTTTTTTTTTGTTCGATGAAAGTGATCATTACTGTTGTTATGAATCCGCGAACAATGCTTGGACCAGTGGAGACTTTAATCGATTTTGTTTTGTTTAAGTAAAATCTTCGTTCACCCAAAAGTATACTTTCATTTTTTATATTTTTCTCGTGTTGATTGTTAAAATGATTGAGCACTGCATTAATATCGATACCTTCATCATCATCGACTGGTTACTGCTGTTGAAATGGTAAATGCTGTAATATTTGTTCCATCGCGTTTTCATTTTCGCACGTTTGCTTGTTCACGATATAAACTACTTCGACGATGACGACATTCGTCAAGCTAAAAGATGACGACTAGAATTTCTACTTATATATGAATCAAGCTTCCCACTTGAAATATCCAGTTTTCGTTCTTTCCCACGTTATACGATGATGATCATGTCATCATTATTTCCACGAATTTTATTCATGTTTGTTCATGTTAAAACTGCAATGATATTTTTCCAAGTACTAACTAGAACCGGATGTTTTCAAGGTTTTCAAACGATATATTTGCCCATGAATTCTAGTCATGTTAAAATCGCAATAATATTCTTAGAATTTGTTTGTTGGAACGGATGTTTTCAAGGTTTCAAAACGATTTTATTCCACGAATTTTATTCATGTTTCGCACGCTCTTAGCGAACATAAAGCGCTGACTAGCAGTTATAAAATCATTCAACGCAAAGCAGTGTTCGAGAGCAGACGTGTTTTTTAAAATTAAATAAAATAAAAATTCATGTCGCTAGTACAAAAAGTATTTAGTGTTGTGCCGCCGTGCCAGCCGTATAGTGTTACATTTTTACCAAGAGGAACGCTAATGGTGGTGAAGAATATTGGTTTAAGGGACGTGAGATTGCTGCGATTTTGAGCAATCAACAGGCAAGAGATGCAATAAGAGCACTTGTGACCGAAGATTGGAAGCGTACTTGGACTGAATTAAAGGAAGCGACAAAACATCGCTTCCTCTGAATGCTAACAATTTGGCAAGCAAACACCATTTTTATTTCGGAACCAGATCTTTACGCATTAATTACACGATTAAAATAGAAGGAAGTTGTGGATTTCACGAAATAGGTATTTGAATATGTTTTGCCATCGCTTCGTAAGACTGGTCGCTACTCCGTTCTTCAAAATGAAAACGATGCGCTGACCCAACAACTAGCTCTTGCAAATGAGAAAATAATGGATTGTGAGAGTGAAAATGCTGCTTTGAATAATCAACTTCCGATGGATACCAAAACATTAACAGTTGTCAATGAAAACACTATACGTATGCATGATTTTGCAAAACAAACCCAGGAAAATGTAGTAGCTTTAAGTAATCGGATTGCGAATATTGCTCAAGACGTCATTGCGAAATCATCAAATAGACGATTACTGTATGAATTGCTGATTCATTCGACTAGATTTTCCGTCGAGTTAGTCTTCAATAATAATAAATTAATTTTTGCACTATGTCAAGAAAGCATTGAAACGATTCTCGCAAAAGTATCCGAATTTTCAGCCAGTGTACAGCCAATCATGTGTACCGAATGGAGTGAATGTTTTAAATTGTTTAAAAGAAGAGCTGAAATGGAACAATATAAAGTTTGAAACAAAAAATAATACATGCACTATTGCTAACGATGAGAATATTAAAATGTATATAAGAGATTGTTATTATTAGTAGCTAAAATTTTCTACCTGTCTAACACACACATGTATAAATACCCTGGTCATCTTCAGTCATATTCATTCGTAGTTTAGTCGCGAAAGTGCATCGAATTTAAATCAATTTTTAAACGTATTGTACGAAAAATGCAAACGATATATTTCAAACGAGATGTATATGTTCGAAGAGTGTAATAAAACCTATCATCATCATTTACGTCGACCTAAAAGCACCGTTTGTCACGAGACAAATCGCATTCAATGTTTAGTCTGCGATGCGGCGTTCTCGCGACAAGATGCTATGACATCTAAAGACCTTGCATGGAAATACCAATAATCAATGCGAAGTATGCGGCATAATTTCAAGTTCTGGCATTGAATGGATGGATTATTTGAAAACGCACAAGAGAATTCCAGCAAAGAAAAGATCAATTGATATTCCATCAACGTCGTCTGCTGAAGAATCAGAAAAGAAAAAGCCGTGTATAGTTGCGATATTTGCAATATGGTATTTATTTCGCCAAAACTGTATGGAATGTTTTCGTTAAAGGTCGATGAATATGAAGAACGCTATAGCGGTTGGGCGTTAGTTGGTGTTGAATATCTAGTTGTGCTCCATCTAGTTGTCAATATAAATAAGTACCATCCTGTTGCTGGATCTTCATATTTGGAATTGTCGAAACCCATACAAAACAAAAAAAGCTACGATTAGTATCTAGATTGCAAACGACGAAGCTTGTTTTGCTTGGTCGGTAGTTACTGCGTTACATCCTACAACATTATGTCTTAACTACGAACCGTCAAGTTATCCGCATTATTCGACGGTATTGAAGTTGGACAATATTCCGCTTCCGAAGAAATTGCGCGATATCAAGAAATTTGCAGAAATGAATAATATAATGTAAATGTTATTATTTACTGACCTTTTCTTTTACAATGGCAAATGTTTATAATATCGTTTATAATATCAACGCACCAAAATAACTACATAGCACTGAAGATGATGGTAAAATAACCATCGAAACGTAGGCGTTTGAATAAAATAAACATATACAGACCTAAATCCGAAGAATTTCATTTTTCATTAATGTAAATATTTACGGTTTGGAAGAGGTCTCGAAAAAAAAGAAAAGGGAATATAATATTGTTGGTCCTCTTCATTATTATTCTCTTAAACGTTCTCATCACAAACATGTCTCATTTACTAAGCAAACAAATTTCATCTGGTCAACATGCAAAATATATTTCTGATGGTTGTTTAGTTTTCTTTGATTCCCAGGAGAAGTTCACTGTTCAACAGAAATTCGATTGCAACCACATAAAATATATTTTGCCTACTCCGGATCCTATCAAATTACGTAATGGGCTTGAACGTCCAGCTAACGTATTGGATTTCTCGGGCCACAAAAATAAAATTAAAGTTCCTTTTGTTGTTTTGCTGATTTTGCTAAGCTGGTTTTGCTGAAGTTCCATGTTGATTTTGAGGCAATTCAAGAACCAATTTCAACTTGTGCTCCATCTTCATCTACTTCACATACTTTCAATACCCAAAAACATGGCACCTTCTCTTTCGCTTACCTGATTAAATGCAATTACAATGATAATCGAATCTTATACCGCATTAGATGCTCCTCGTGTTTTTATCGAATATTTCACTGAAGATGCAATTCGTCTATTCAAAGAACATTTACTGCCTATTGCTCCAATGAATCCTGCCTATTGTTCCAATGAATACTTTAACCCCTGCACATCAACATCCTTATTATACAACAAATTCTTGCCATATCTGCGAGAGAGAAATTAAAGTTCGAGACCATAATCATTTAACTGGCGCATATGCTGTCCCGGCATATACTAAGTGTAATCTAAATTATAAAATCCCAAAATTTTTACCAATTTTTCTCCATAATCTCTGCAATATTTTCTCCATTCTCCATACGACACGCATTTATTTATTAAAGATTTAGCAGAAGCCGGTGAAGAAATTGAAGTCTTGGCTCAAACTAAAGAACGGTATATTGCATTCTCAAAGAAATTAGATGTTGGAACCTATACTGACTAAAATAAGCGAGAGCTCATTGTTTCAAACTCCAATTTCTCGATTCAGTTAGATTTATGAATAGTTCATTAGAAAAATTAGCCAGCAATTTAAAACCGGAACAATTTGTTGAAGAATCTGGATCTTATCCGAATGTAGAACAATTTAAATTGATTACCCGTAAAGGCATATTTCCTTATGAATATCTTGATTCCTTTGAGAAATTTAATGATATCAGTTTACAGGAGAAACGATTATTTTATATTAACTTAAATCAAACGAATATTTCAAACGAAGACTATTTACATGCCGAAACAGTTTTGAATAAAATTAATTCCGTAACTTTAGGAGATTACATGCGTCTATGTTTAAAAATAGACGAGCTGCTCTTGGCAGACGTTTTCGAGAATTTTACGGATATTGAAAAATTTCATTTCATTAAAAAATCTATTCGTGGTAGAATATCGACTTCTATGCACCATCATGCTCGAGCCAATAATCCATACATGAAAGATGAGGAACATAAATATGATGCTTCGAGACCTTCATCATATCTTGGCTATTGGGATGCAAACAATTATGTGGTTGAGCCTTATCTCAATCTTTACCTTATGATGACTTGGAATTTTTATCACAAGCCGAATTCGAAAATTTAGATATAATGAACGTTTCTCCGGATTCCACCGTTGGATATATCTTAGAAATTAATGTTGAATATCCAAAAGAAATACATAACGATTTACCGTTCTTGTCCGAGTCAATGGTTCCACCTACATCTAAGTTCAATCAGAAACAACTTGTACCACATCTTCGGAATAAACAAAAATATGTTGCTCATTATCGAATAGTGCAGCAAGCAATTGAACATGGTTTGAAATTGACGAAAATTCATAGAGTTTTAAGATTCAAAAAATCGCTGTGGTTAGAACAATTACATTTCCACGATGTGTCAGGCTGCTGCAAATAGTTTCGAAAAAGATTTTTATAAATTGATGAATAACGCGATTTTTGGTAAATTTATTGAGAATGTAGAAAAAAGACATTAAACTGGTAACCAGCTGGGAAGATGATGTTAATCGTTGAGGAGCACGTAGCTTGTAGCAAAATTAAATTTTCGTGATATGGCAATTTTTTCTGAAAAACTTGTTGCTATTCATTTATCCCCTGTTAAGTATGTTTACGAGAAACAAATTTACATCGGTTTTGCTGTCCTTGAAGTATTGAAATGGTTAATGTACGACTTTCTCTGTAAGTTCATTAAACGAACTTATGGTTTTAGAGCTCATCTGTGCTACATGGATACGGATTCATTCACTTTACATATACACACAGATAATCTATATAATAACATGAAACTACACATTGATTGTTTTGATGCTTCCAGTTTTTCTCCGTCTAATCCTTACCAAATTCCGCTCCAAAATAAGGTAGTTCCTGGACTTATGAAAGATGAATATGCAGGTACATTGATGTATGAATTTTTAGGTTTGCAATCGAAAGTGTTGATTGGTGAAACAACTGTTACGAAAAAAGTTAAAAGTATTAAAAGAATGCCATTAAAAATAAAATTATCAATAGTTCATTAAAAATAGTCATTAAAAATAAGAATGTCATTAAAAATTTTTGTAGTTGGCTATTGTAGTTGGCTATTGTGTGGCTATTGTAGAAGCAATAGAAATTGAAAAACGACCACACAATGCATAAAAGAAACGACAATCAACATTTATCAAGCGCCTGGAAACTTGCATTAGAACCATATCGCGAAACAAAACAACAA
>WYDF02100988.1:0-10627 GCA_009867245.2 Adranes taylori | reverse complement strand
TATATATAGATATCTACTTGTTTGTACTCACTACAGAATACAATGTTTTGTTATAGTCAGATAACACAAAATGTATTTCGGAATATTGTACGATCATTTTCAACGAGTGGTTTACGATCAGCTAATAAATATGCGAATGGATTTAGTTTTGAATTAAATGAGACGCAAAATGAAAATTGTTTTGGCGCGAAAATTTACATGCGATGCGATTATTCCATTTGCAGTCAAATATGATCAAAAGGGTGAATATCCATAGGATATTATCTGGGAAGCACATAAGTTTGATGAATGGACATATTCCTGAACATTGTGATGGCATGAACAATAGTGTGTTTAATGTCTGTTGTAGCTGAGGAATTTGGATATGATTGTATCGGAGTATGAACAGCAATTGAAGCGACAGGTCTTGGGGAATTACGTTATATAGTAGCCGATACGAAAGAACAATAGAAAAGGTTTTTAGGACTCTTAATAGGGAAACCACTTATTGCTGCATAATGTATCACAGAACCGATAGCTGGACGCGATGTAAGTGGAATCAAAACAAAAATGGAAAAAGGGCTTAGTAGACAAAAATTTTTAATTACAAATGGCGGTGTAGCGAATTGGTATTTCGCATTGGCACGTGCAGATCCAAATCCAAAAGCACCAGTAGCTAATGCATTTACTGAATTTTTAGTTGAAGAAGTTGGGCCAACTTTCTTCTTCGCTGAACACTTGTACGTGAGTCAGATTATCTCTTAATAGAATCTTTTATATTTTATTGAAAATGAATTTATTTCTGTTAGAATAAATTTAATGAAATAAGGAATGAAATTAGAATGCTAATTAGATACAATCTTGGCTAGAACTGGTTGACTTCGTGATTTCTAATCATTTAAACATTATTCCCTTTAAGAATTAAACTATTTGAAATATCTATAGTTTTATTCGTCGAGTAATTCTTATCGTTACAGTATTAAATGAAGTAATGAAATTAATATTCTTCATATCTTGAAAATGTTTCCTTTGGTGGAAATCAAATTACAGGCTGAGCAAGTATTTTTCAAGTTATGTCGAATATTAATTTCATTAACTTTCAGTTTATCTGAGTGACCATGTACTTATGATTCTTACTTAGTCGTAATGTTTCAGGTGTATCTTTGGAGTTAAGTCAAATACGTAACCTTGTAATTATGTGAAGGTATGATAATTTTTTATCATTGCATAAAGCAGCAACCTGTTGCCCAAGTGGTGTAATTATTATCCTTCACACATACCTTCAGCATATTCTTTATATCTTGCTTACACAGCCTTACATTTCCCAGATTAACTGGCTATCGTAGACGTTCATTAAATGTTTCACATTTTGGCCACACAGTAATGAGTTCTTTAATTACTACTAGTAAGAAGTCTCCTTGCAACTTTCATCGCTTTTGTATTCTACGCACACATTATACATATAACTGCACACTTTTGAGTATGTGTGCTTATGCAGATTCTTGTTCACAGATACTTTTGCACCGTACAATCAGGGACAATTTTAGAGGGTACTTTGTATGTGACACTTATGCAGCATTTTAAAATATCCTTTGTTTGGAATGGTTTCAGTATAAAAGTTATTGATCACCTATCTCTATAATGTGATAGGCTTCAACGCTACTGTGCATTGTAAGAATGAGCGCTTCGTACCTGAACAAGGTGTCGATTAGTATTCTTTAACTTTCAACACTCGCGATTTTTTTGAACTATTGGTTTAGTTTGAATATGTTTAGCGTAAAAACGAGCACCACTAGAATTAAAATCTTCCATTGAAACCCTTTTATTTGACTTTTCTGACTTTGATTAACCTAACCTAATCTATTGTAAATTTATTACGAGCACACCTAACGAACAGTGACAAATTAGCAGGAAATTGAGTAACAATATTAATTTATAATTAATTTTCAATTGCGCAAGCTCTGTGTTGGGTGTTTAACGATTAAAATATTAGTTTCTGGCTGCAGAAGGGCTATTACTAGATAGCCCAAAATATATAACCTAATTAAGGAAGTGCGTAATACCTATTTTACTTATTTTATCAGTATTTTCACTAGGATTAATATTCTTGTTCATATATTTGAAATACATTTCCTAAGAACTGAACAACTCAAGAGCTCTTACGTTTTCCGTTGCTTTATTTTCAAACAAACTGACATACACCACTTTAAGTCATTGGCATTTGACATCGTTCTTTGGGCAAAGTAGAGTTGAAACGTTCCTCTTATCTGAAAGGACATTTGTTCTTTAATGTCTCCGTATCCCTTTTCGATTTTGTTTTCATTGTGTACGTGCTCGCAAGACTCAGTATACATGTATGCGTAATGACGTCTTAAAAAATTATAAATTGTTATAAATGAGAATTTTGTTATGTTTTATGCATCGGACGATGCATATGAAATATCTTGAAAAGGACAGCGAATGAATGTTTATTGTCAGAATGAAAGTGATTTCCAGATTGGCATTGAAATAGGAGTGTCCCACAGATGCAATTTTAATTTGTGGATCAGAGAGATTAACGACGCGGACTTAAATCTCGTTTAGATGGTTCGCGAATTTATGTGAGGTTTTTTAAATGTATTTAGCAATATAAAATATTGAACAAACACTATATTTCATTGGAAACTCTCAACTTTTAATAATTACTTTTCTTAACATTAATTTAATATGTAAATAAGTTACATCAAAATGAATATTGAATTGAATAGTTCGTGGTGCAATTTCGCAGATGAGACATTCAGAATGAGATGGAAATAGATATTTTTCTTTGCTACTTTATAAAAGTTATCTAATAATACATGTTACTCTTACTGATCTCTAGGTAACAAGTATCCAATTCAATTCCAGAGATTCTGAGTGATTGTTGCGGACTGGTTAGTGATTTGCATAAGTGCAGTTTTGTTAATCATCTGCACGTTAATCTGACCTGAGAAATATGCTCGTGTAACGTTACTCGTGTAACGGTTACTTTGTAACCGTTACACGAGTACGGTTACTTTGTAACCGTTTGCCTAAAGCAATAAAACGCGAGACATGTCGCCGAAATAGCAAGTCACTATAAAAGTTAAAGTGTAATGATAATAGTTCTAGGATAACGTGCCAAACCGTAACAATAGCTTCAACGCTACTTCTATGCCTACCGATTAGAAGTAGCGCTATTATTAAGTTGACATTATCAATTGAAGTTAAAAAGTAATGTAAATTACGGGATACCCCCTATTTTATTTGTGTGTTAATATATTGTTGACATTATTATTTTCCCTGTTTTAAAGAACGATAAATGTATTGCTTCGGTGCAAATTTTTCACAATTTCACAATAGAATAAAAATAAGAGAATACTATAGATTAAAAAACTAATAAGTAATGAAAAGCATTAATAAGATTTCTGACCAATGAAGAAGAATGTGTACAAGAGATAAGCTGACGCACAATACACTAATTCAGTAGAAAACTGTCCGGAAACGTTCATTACTTGTTTCTATTTAAGTTAGCTATCATATTAAAGATGGCAACAGTGAACTATTAATTCAATTATTATTTTCCTATGGAATATGGATGGTTCATCATATTCATATGCAAAAATTCTTGTGGCTGGTACCGCTACTTTGTAGCGCTTTTGGTATGTCGCGTTACCACATTGTAACTCGAACAACCATCACTAAAGATTATATGACCTCACTTATTTTCACTACAAAAGTAGTTTCAATTTACCCTACTGATTTGTCTACTGATTAGGGCGCAAGATCGGAAATGGAAGGTCGGGGTTCTATTCTTTGAGGAAGACATATTTTTCAACTTGCACTTGGCAACATATCCATCTTTCCTTACATACTACATGCTTACATACTACATGATTACTACACTAAATAAATTATTATTTTGTGGTAAGTGTTTATTTAATATTAGTACGTTGACTAGACGTCTGAATGAACTTGAAAGAGAAAATTTTACGCCACTGCCTAACATATACGCGTACGATTGAATAACATACTCTTTACAGTAAGCACTATATAGTTAAATATTAAACAGTATACAGTTCTTACAGTAACAATCATTGCGTAGTTGAAAAGGATCTAATTAATTTAGTTCCTTTAATATGAGATTCAATAATTTGTCATGAGGAGGTTTAATACCGTAATACAAATGCGGTATTACTAGATTTAACATCTTACTCTTCTGTATCTATTTGAATAATAAAAGTATAAGTTTTGAATAAACTTTTAAAATATTATAAATAAAATAAAATAAACCTTATTGAAGATAAAGTTATTGATGTGTACGATTTTCTTTCATAGTTTCGTAAACATATATATCTATATTCTTTCCTTATATCTAGTTATTCCTTCTCTAAGGCGAGTTCACGAATACAACCTTTTCTGTCCTTATATGAAGAGGAATGTTGTTCCAATGGATGGTCTTTATTTATTTACGAAAGGTTCAAGTTGTAGTCGGGCTCTCTTATCGGATAGACAGAAAAGTCGATAAATTTTTAACATTAACGGTTTAATTGTTTATGCTCTAGTTGGTTCTAACTAAATATTTATTCTAATTCTACAGTCTAACCAATTAATTAAAATACTAAAATCTAAAGGATTATTAAAAAATGTTTACCCTTTAAGGCTCTTTTAATAGACAATTATTTAATTATGAAATTTTATTCGGCGTATAAAAATAATTCCTCTGTATAACAGCAGAATTGCTGGCTGGTTCTGTTTCGTTTGGATGCTTCCAGAATTAGTGAATGTGGTTATTTAATGTCAGTTCTAAATACTATTCTAAATACTACTATTAAACACTGCTTCAATTTTGATAACACTAGTTTACTACACTAATTTTAACTCACAATAATTACACTAATAATTTACACGATAAAATATATATATATATATATATATAATTTAATTGAATTTAACGGGGGGTAAATCTATGTACACAACAACGGGAGGGCGGGTAAATTTCATTGTACAATATGTATAACGGGCAGACAAGAATAATCGGAGATCATTACTAGCTACAATAACGCTTCGTGAATGTGTGTATGTTATTGTCATCTGAGTCATCAAAAATAACCCCGTAAACGTAAGTTAGCGTTGGTTACAGTAACACCGCATGAACCTGTGTGTCAATGTAGCTTGAGCCACAAGAACCAAGCCCGTGAACGTAAGTTAGCGTTAACCATACTCTAGCAAATGCAATAGTAAGGAAATCGCTGTCAACATTTATAACAACACCCCGTGAAAGTGCGTATAATTGCAACCTGAGCCACTAATACTAACCCCGTGCCTCTAATACTATGTTAGTATTAGAGGCACTCCAGCGAATTGAACACAGAAAAGGAGACTGACCACTCCCAGCACAATTACACCATCTTGAAAGTAGGTGCTATCGTTACCTAAGCACACAATACTAACCCCGTGAACGTAAGTTAGTATTACATGCACCAATGAATAGGAGATAGATTGGCGGGATGGGAAAAGGACAGACAAAGTCATTGAAAATAGATGCAATCTATATAACAGAGTAAGGTAAATACATTTCTCTTAGCAAAAGTGGGGTAAAATTGCTGAGGACTGTTGCTGTGCTGCTGGTATGTCTATTGATTCGGATGCTTCTGCGGTAGGCTGCTGGTTGTTGGCTGGAACCAGGAAATTTGAGAGCTGACCAGGAACTAACTTTATATGCTAAAGTTAGTTCCTGGTCAGCTTCTCGCTTTTACAGACAAAATCTCGCTTTTACAGACATGAGCCTCGCTCAATTTTTACTCTGCGGTGCCCGTCTCTGTGTGGTTATCCACACGACATCATTCCACTACTCGAGTCTTCATTCTATTTAATATACCAACAGCAGTTTGCACACAGCCATCTAGCAGCGCACCATATGTGTGTAAGACACAGCCAAAACAACAGCTGTGTACCATGTACGCATGTTTCTATTCCATTATTCCGACTCCTCATACATACATACTAAATAATAAACAATAACATGTCATACCGGACCAATGCACGAGCATTGTGCTGCATAGTAGCAGTTCATTAATGTAAATAGATAGGCCTCAAAATTCATCCCTTCCTATATTTAGCGTACACGGAGTATATACGTTCGTTCATAGCGGTAATAGCGATTCAGAAAAATATGCTTGTTTAATATATCTAACATTTTGTTTATCTTTCAAGCGAAAATACAATTTAATTGCCAACTATAATAATATAAGACTACATGTAACTTTACATATTTAAATCTTTTCGAAACATGGATCAAATAAAACTAATAATTCTTATTTATTTATCAAGCATACTACAGTAATCTATTATCCGATTACACGAAATTTAAGAAACTTTTATATTTACAGTAACAGACACTGTTACAGATTGATGCTTGGAAAATTGTCTTTGATAACGAATAATCAAACTTCGAAGTTGGCTACAGCCCGGGAACTAATTTCTGTCTCTTGTAGATGAAATTGGAGGAACAGGTTATAGTCACGAGCGAATTACCCTTTAGAGGTGCTAATATCATGTGAGCAATTTAACAAACAAACAAACAGGTACTATTGTAACCTTCATCAATGGACCAACATTCAAATTTCTCGGCGAGCATAACAGATGATAACTAAAGCAAAATTGGAATGAGAGTGAATTCCTGCTGGTTCTCTAGTATCCATACACTTCGAAGCACAGTAACTCATCGGCAATACTTTCAATTGAGCTAAGTATAGTATAGGGATGGTTGGATGTTTTATGGTTGTTTTAAAATGCGTTCGTTGTGGGACTAAAGATATTCCTAAATTTTGCTTTTTCCCAAAGGCACGGTTTGGATGTTGGCTTTAATAAAACCATCTTCGTACGAAATACTTTATCACTATAGCTAACTGTTATCTCCATGAGTTTAAGTTCGTGTATCTTTTTTACGCAACAATCTAAATGCGTAATTATTTTCTCTACTCTGTATTTTTTTAATATTGAAATTTGCCAAAGTTATTAACAAATATATTTATTAAAAATCTAGTTGTTTGGACCTATTTTTATACTCTAGTTTCTCTCGTAAACATTTGTATTCAAATAGTTCCTTCAAAAAGTTTGATAAACAATATTATAGATCATGGGTGGGCAATCAATCTTTTTTTTTAGATCAGCCCAATCTTAAAAATCAATTTGAAAATTTTCTGTTGTATATTCGACCTCAGTCATTGAAAAAGGTAACGAATTCCAATGAAATCTATATGTTTTAGTTCTTTATCGTCAACCCAAGTCCAATCATCAGAGTCTAGTAATATTTTACTGTCATTACAATTAGGTGGAGGTTCTTCGTCCTCGCTTTCTTCAGATTCAAAATAGGTTTCAAATTCATCGTCAGAAGCACGTTGGACTTCTTCATCAGAAGATAGTTCAGCCGAAAATAATAACTCTACTGCTCTGGCATATACATTTTTTTTGGTTGCCATCTGTTAATCAAAACATAACTTTAAAAATAAATATTCTAAATTAAGTTTTTTAACATTATTAATATAATAAAGCATATATTCATAAATCTGTGTTTGCATTCCTTTTAGGTCTTTCATGAATAGGCGTTCAAAATACATTTTTCGACGTACTTGACTGTTCCATTATAGCACAACACGATACATGCCAAACAATGACCAACACTGTACTGATAGAGTTGGTACCTCTAACAACACGCCTGTCATATTTTAGAGTTACTTCTACAACGCCACTAACTTTGATACGTAATAGATATCACTGTATCGTAAAACGTGAATTCGCGTCTTTGGCGCGTGAAATGAAAAATGCAAAACGCGAAATTGGAATTGAACGTGTTAATAAGGGATTAATAAATTATAATTATCATGAAAAAAATTAAATTATTTTTTTCTTTGCTTTAAAATGTGAAAGAAGTTGTTACTATTAATAGATGTGCCTATGTGTATGTTTGTGAAACGCGAGTAACTCAACAAAGAACTAATTATTCAACTGTAATTAAATTTGTAGCTCGGACCAGATCCGCCGAGCTCAATGACTAGATATAGAATGTTTATAATTTTACAAACTTTGCGCTCTACTTTTCTCGCAAATAGTTTTACGACCAATGTTTTAGATTTGCTTTTTTGTACAACTGCGAAAGGTCCCTTCATGGTCAAGTAATACAGGATGCTAAAAAACGCACAAATTGGTTTCAGAGTAATTTGATTTGAAAGAGAAATTATATCATGTAAAATGACTTCGGGTTTATGAGGAGTAATGCAACGTGAGGAACGAAAATAACGAGCGATTCCTATACTGAGCGTCTTTTTAGCAAAAACGATTTATTTAAAACATTTTACTGACGTCTTTTATATTTTTTTATATTATAATGGCTCTTGTGATTCACTTTAAAATAATACCCTACATGACTTTAATAGATCCAAAGATATAGTCTTTAATATCTTGACAATATTTCACTGGTCACAATGGTAAGCTAAACTAATCATATAAACACGCATAATAGCTTAACACTAATAGATTTGAGAAAAGTATTAAGAACAAATATTTTACATTTTATGATATCTATGCCAGATTATGGTCTCTAGTGATAATTTTATGATCCTTTTTGTTAAATTTAGTAAAATTAGTGATGTGACTCCCGCGTCGCCTAATATTTATTATCTGATACTTTTGTGAAAAGTTGACTTAAAATTATAAATTTATGCAGTAAGCAGATGTTACAATTTTGCTATTGTTCTATTGACCAGAACTTTGCTATTGTTCTATTGACGCTTTTTTTCCGGACTAAGTACTATCTCTGTAATATTCGGACTATGTAATATTGGGAGTTTTCATAATATTTACTACTTAATATTCGAGGCTAGAGAGTAATAATATTCTATATTTGAACAGGAATTAAAATAATATATTAATGTAAATTTTTATTGTTTCAAACATATTTTCTTTCGTAATTATGCAAATTCAAGTTCTATTTGTTAATATACAACAAAATGTAATAGAAATACATGACTATAAAATTATTGAAATTATGTTGTATATGTCCAGTCTTTTTCTCTTTTGATGATAAATAGGACACAAACTGTCGATATAATTAAAATATGAATGCTTTCACATCATCTATATATCGATATATGAACATTGTTATAACGCAGTGATGTATATAACTTACGCCGATGGTTTTCATATCAGCGTTTTTGTTTTATTTTCCTTTATTTCTCATACATACGAGAGAGTTAGGCCAAGTACAATCAACACACCCTAACAGACGCCAGTTCATGTTTTCATGAAAAATTTTCACATTAATTGTCATTAGAAATGTTATCATAATTATGAATTTTGAATTAGATGTTTTGGTTGTAATCAAGGAGATTAATTCAAAGTTAATGAAAAAACACAGTGGCCGTGGTTCACGAAATTCGAAGTACATTTTAAAAAATCTGTTCGATCATTTTTGATTAGAATTTTCTCATTAGTGGAGGACAACTTGACAAAAAAGCATTATACGATAAACAAAAAATAGCTATAACTTCTAGGCCGCGATCGACGTGTCGAATTTTCAATAGTGAATTTCCAATATTATAAACGTGCAGTTGCAACTTATAATCTGTCCTCTTTTGGAGACAACGGTTGTAATTCCGCGGCTAGTTAGGGATTCCGAAGGAAGTCCGGATAATTGGCTCGAATTCTTCCCCGTATGTTCGAGTTCAGATGGGCGCCAGAAATTCGTACCTAAATCTCGGTATAGAATATGGTGAGGGTGTGCACACAAGTTAAAGCTACAATTAAATAATAGCAAAACCACCACTTTTCAAAATAAATAATAACAATTTATAATGAATTGTTTAATTGCGTAAAATTTGTTTAATTGCGAAATATGTGTAAAATTTAAATCATAGATAATCAACAGTTGAATTTAGCGGTAATTAGAAAGCAAGAATATATGAATTAAATGGTAATGAATAATTATACGCAACGATATTTGTAAAAAAAAATTATACAGTAACAATTTATAATGAAAAGTTGAATTGCAAATATCCCTAAAATAATAGGTAACCAAGTTGAAATAGAAATAATAATTAGACATAATTAGATAGCAACAATGTATGAAATAAATGGTAATAAGAATTCGCAACACTATTTGTTACAAAACATTGTATGATATGGAGGCTGTCTCCAGCCTGAACGGTAACTATATTAGCGGTAATGCAACCGTTGCTTTAGGGTGGTACATTTTAAATCAAATAATAAACGTTACTAATAGTGCTATTATTAATACTTCAAATAGCCCACTAGCATGACGGCTAACCTAACTCATCTTTATACAACCTTTATGTTCACTCTATACATGGCACTCAGCCTAATATGTGCCCTAATATATGTTACAGATGTATCACAATTTCAATATGAATTTTCATAAATTCACAACATTAAACACGTGAAAATCAGTGCTATCCAGACTTATCAACGCCTTGGAAACGCCCTGGTCTTTACAAATTATAACACAATGACGGTTACTCCGTCAGTAGGTCATGTATTACATATAGGTCATGATTAGCTGTACCCTCATCAATAAATCCCAATATACTCTAAAAATAACAATAGTACTCAAGATGCACGGACTAAATTGACC
>WYDF02100977.1:0-10628 GCA_009867245.2 Adranes taylori | reverse complement strand
ATAATAAGGCTGATCAAAAGAATGATTTTGTTGTAAATAATTTTAATTAACTTTAACTAATTGCAGTTATAAAATATTAAAGCCATTTCGGTTAATTTGTGTAATCATTATTTTTCGCATTAATTATATTTGATTAAATTAATATGTTTACTTTAATGTAACCCTCAATAATTTTCAGTCAGTTTCTGGAAGTCTAAGTATCTCTTATCCTTCTGAGTAAAACCCCCATGTCATTAGCCATTTTCCCTTTTAAATGGGACGTGACAATTTGGTTGAGACCCTCAGGTATTTTCAGGCTGTCTATTTTATTATCAGGCTGCCTATTCATAAGTTTTGTTTATTTGTAAAAACATACTTTTAATAAATTCTTTAATGTAAAATTTAAATTACACGGAGAAATGTTTCCTTATGCTAATTAATATTTATGTCAGTAATTTATAATTAACCAAGATCTGGAGTCAAATAGTTGTAACTGCTTCATTTATGCAATAGCATATATAAATCACTATAAAGCGTCGACAACAACATTTATTGTACAACACTCCTTCCTCTTTGTAAATGTTACAAAATTCTTTTTACTTTCAAAATTCTTTACAAAATATTTGATGACTGAATTTTATTGTAACGATAGAAAAGGCTTCACAATTATAGCCGTAAAGTCTTCAATGTCTAAATGATAAATGAGTTAAATTGTAAGATAAAATGTGCTTCAATTAATATGTCCAGTGTTAATAAATAAGTATGGCTACAAATTAATAAGTCTCGCCTGTATTCGATTTTCAATAGACAAGCTTTAAATAATATACAGACAGACATACGTTCATATTAATTAGCTATGAGCGTCTTAGGACTTATTCGGTCGATTCTGTAAAACGTACGTCGATAGTAGTTACAATGCTTTTATCAGAACTCATAGTCTTATCACCAGGCGCAGCTATACAGTTACAAAAGAAGCTCTGCAATTCTTAGACCGCACAACTCTTTGGGTACATTCTGTCTTGGGACCGTCAGTACATTTAGAAAATTTTCGACTTTAAAACAGCAGAGAAACAGGCAGTTAATTAGTTCAGATGGATGGATGTTCGTTACAGGCAAAGCAGATGCAAGCTGGGATACTACATTCGTCTTTTTTGCGGCCAGTTCCTGAGACATTTGTCTCAGGAACGATATATAAGATAAAACCCACTTTAGTTGATTCTCCGACGTTTCCAGTTTTCGAGTCTAAAATCTAAATACGTCACGACACTTTGTTTCGTCACTTGGTAATCGCTTCTATTCTGCTCCCCAGTGTTTATTAAAACTTCAAGTAAAGAAAGTACTCATCTTCATGTATTAATTACGTCGCCTGAAATTATGCGACAAGCAAAATCAGTTTAGTATAGTTAGTGACATGTGAGAGAAATTATTATTTTATTCAATAATTGGACTAGAAAAATGTTCTAGGACTAGAAAAATTAATGTATAATGTATGAGAAGAAATATTAAATTCATTTAAAAATAGAAATTAAAAGTTAAACTTAGGTTTGATTATTGCACAATAGATGCTTATTTGGTGATGCAACCTTGTGCAATAATTGTGTTGTACTTAGAATCATTTTTGTTGGGAGTTTTTACAAACAACGAAGTTTTGTAAAATCTAGCCTAATTCTATGTGGCCCCAAAAATAAACGCGGCTTTATGTTTGCAGTAGAAATTTTCAAAGAGCGTAAAGATAATTTAATTTCCAGATGATGCTGCAACCATTGGAAGTGCAAATTCTATAAGCCGTTTGGAATGAAGGCTAAATGAAAAAAAAAACATCTCGAGAAAAAAGTTTCTTCTCCATTGATGGAAATATTTAAATTAAATTATGATCAGATTAACTTAATTATGATTACAATTTGATGGTAACAATTAGCATTATACTAATTATTCTGAAACAACTTTGAAAATTTATCGGCCAAATCTTCCTAATTCTAATGTTTCTCAAGTTGGATCTAATTTTTCTAGTTTAGTTTACATACTAAGTGAATTATGTACTTTCGCTGAAGTTCTCCTAATTTCAAGCAAGCTAATTAAAGATGGCTTGTTGGTATGCAAGAAAAGTAATTTCACAGTGGCTAGTAACTGTGTAGACAAAACGTATTGCAGCCTATATAAGGATTACTTTGTTTGTACATCTCCACTTAGCATGGTTGTGTGTTTCTCAGGTTCAACATGGAGCCACATTTGAATTATTTATAGTTTTGTAAATCTATATTGTCACGTCCCGTTTTAAGGGGTAGTGACAGGGCTTTTAACTCAGACGAACAAGGATGACGTAAAATACGTAAACCTATTTGAAACTTATCATGGGTTAAAGTAAAGAAAATATTTTAATTTCTAAGAACATAATTTATAGTCTAAGTTATCCTGCTTGGAAATAATTGGCTTAGTTTTGTTAGTAAGTTGAATATAATTTTATATTAATTGATTTGCTATTGGATTAACATTACAATATCTTTAATCTGATACTCTTTAAAAACTAACCTTGCTGAACCAGAATTTTATTGAATTGATTATATGAAAATCAAATTGTGTTAAATGGCTCTTCTGCTATCAATAGTATATAACATGAATTCGTATAGACAATCTGGCGAAGAAGAACATGCATGCAAATTTTTGTATGCAATGAGACAACATTTAAGAAAATTATATTTGAATTCTGAAAGCTACTGTCAGAAACGAGTTAGCTTCAAACATAATTAAATCTACAACTATTTCAATCATCGTCTTACAACATGAGGGCGCCCTTTCAATCTACCTCTATGCATAGCCGCCATGTAAAAAGTCTTTCTAGAAAAAAATTTACTTGATTATCGGCTTAAGTTCGATGGTAATCAAATCGGACAACTGTATCGACCAGTCCAATGTTACAATGCCGCTTGCAGCTTAAAACTAATATCCAAGGCACTGCTGTGTTTAGGGTTATTGCCCTCTCGAAATATCTACTTTCTAGAGTTTAATCATACCATTTTCGACTATAACAACATTTTCTGGTATAATTTTAATATTTTTGACGGCTAATAATTGGTCCATAAAATGAAAGAATCCCTAAACACAATAAATGGATTTATAGGGCAATTGTCTGTGCACTGGAGAAGATCTTTCATAAAAACTAGGCCTTTCATCATTTCTAGCCACGGTGTAAATTTTCCATTGCCTGTGATTTGCAGGTAGGAGATGTTTCAACTTAGTACTACTCCGTGCAATGTCACAAACCTGGTTTTATTGATTCACCTCATTTTTGTAGTTCTTCTTGTGCTATTGTTGTCTTTATACGTCTTTATTTGCGTCTAGTATATAACGAGCTGCATATGTATAACTGGGTTCAAAATATTATGATTCCTTTCTCCGTTGCAAGAGCGTCCTTTATATAGATTACTCCTCTTTACACTCCCTCCGCAGAATTTGCATAATTGCGTCTGACATTGAAATAAAATTATCGTAAATTAGGCGAGTATTATTTTATACTGACTAAACTAATGTAAAATGTGGCTCTAATACTAGCGTAGCGAAATAGAAGCACGCTGAAGCGTACATCCGTGTAAACCGCTACTAACGTACGGTTTGCGTTCACGGAATAAGGATTTAAAGGTCCTTCTATATCTTTTATTTAAACTAGCTATTCCACATAGTCCCAACGTTTTATTGTTTAGCAAATATAGCTCGCAAATAGTAGTCAAATATTCACGTATTAAATATTTGCATTAAACATAAGGACCATATGTAGGATGTATAAATGTCTTAGATGTAAACAACATGAGTATATTATAAACCGCGATGACAATTACATTATTTTACTTAAATAATTTTAGATTTTACTTTGTTTGGAAAGACGACTTTAGTTCACCAACATAATACCGTGAGTCTAGTACTATGAAAACATGTTTTGAGAAAAATACAAATTAGATTTCACTCTACAATTATTTATTCTACCTACACGTTTAGTGCATTGCACTCTTCATTTTTTTATTTTATCATGTTAAAGAGACGTAACAGGAGATCTGATAACATACATTTTATGTACAATATTTAGTATAATAATTTAAATAATTAAAACATGAGATATCCAGTTTTACCATTGGTTAAATGCATTCTTTTCAGTAGCTTTAAGATTAGACTGAAATAAATCGATAAAACGGCACTCAACACCTAAAAATATCTTTTCTGCACAGTACAACAATACAAATTATGGTATTAAATTTATTTGTTTAGAAAAATGGCACAAGCAGAAAACATCGTGAAACAAAGTTGTAATTAAAATTTATTTAAAAATAAAACTAACAATTTTTTCATCCTTGGGAGCAATATTGATTCATTTCTTTCAGATACAGTCGACGAGATTGGTTGATTAACATAAGAAGTATAATAATCCCGGCTCATTGCAAGAAGTTTGTAAGAAAAAAGGGACACCAAGTTATTGTTCATACTTTTTGTAAGACGTCTAGGCTAGGAATTTTCAAGCCTGGTTTCAGGACTGATGTTTATCACATACAAACCTGTTTTGTTAAAACTTGCCTTATATCTGAATATATAGGCATTCTTTGCCTCACATCTCATGAAAAATATGTTTTCTTCGTGAGCAAATTGGCCATTGTCTCCTTTTTATAATAATAAAGTTTGGGAAAACTAATGACCGTCTAGGGTTTGTCTCCCATTTCACTTGCCCTGAAGGCTAGAGCTTTCCAATCCCCGCGCCAGTACACTTTTCGTTCACAATTCTACTCCATCTCAATTGCCAAGTGCATAGAATCACAATCCTTTTCAGATTTCCCTGAAATTAGAGACTTTAGGTCGATTGTCTTCAACTTTAAGGTGATAACAGTATGCATATACATACATACATACATAGAAGCCACAAATTGATTGTAGTTTTAGGCCCTGCACTGGAAAATTAACGTGCTGAAGATTAACGTTTATTGAAATTGTGTTTCCCTCAGACAATTCTGCTTCCTCTTTATCTTTTCTCTATTCATCAATTGATATATCTTTTTTATCCAAGTGTTCAAGTGCAGGTATCTAGTTTTTATCGAATACAACACATAAACGGCATTGATGCATTTTAGGACGATGGAAACTAAACAACTGATTAAAAAAATTCTATTAGCTGTCTAGCTAGTGCTTGGAGTTTTCTTCACACTATTGAATATACAATCGCAACATGACTTGAGTTAGATCAGGATACAGAAACTTGATTGACGTAATGGGATTGGCACAACTGACAAAAAAACAATCTGTCATTTCAAATCTGCTCGTAGCTTAGAGGCTAGAGCTTTTTTTAATATTTTCTCTTTTATGGCCTTGATAGGTATTCACAGAAAACATTTGGTTCCAGGCCACGTCAACAATACCCTTTTTGGTACCCAACGTGTAGAGATTTATAGTCTTACGTACTTTCTCGTGTGTCCCATTAAATGGCGTTAATTGTGTGCTGGAGTTTCTTCTACTGGAAGATGAGGTAGTCCTTGTATTTGTTCCAATTTCACGCGAGTTACTATGGACAAAACCTTGTTGTCTTGCATAATGCCCGAGTTTCCAATAACAGAGTATTGAGTAATAAAAATAATAAATGTTAGTTTCATTAAGCACATGCTCTTATTTTGTTATGAATCGCTAATAATTTAAATTCTAAAATGGATAACCCCAGTTGTATATTTGTATTTATGCTGAGACAAATCTGTCATCTAATTACAAAAACAAGGCATCTTCAGTTACCAAATTATTGCAATGAAGAGACACTTTATTTGCTACTTATCTAGCTTGAAAATTACCCACCAGGGGTCTCTAGAGTCAACTTATGGTTATCCACATTTATTATTCAATACTTTAATACTAAATAAATATACCCGTCTGTAGAGGTGTATAACTCAAATTCGATAAATTTGAATCATCTAGTTATAGTCTTGTATTCGAAATAATATAGTTGTTATTTGTAGCACAAATAATAATCAGTAAAATATGCATTTATAGTTAACCTACTTGCATAAATAAATTTGTGATTATTTTCTGCAATGACAACCCACATTGTCATTTTTAAGGAATCTCAAAATTCAAAACTAATATCTCAAAAGTAATAAAATCTAAATAAGATTACTTTTCATGATAAGAACTTTATCAGGGAAAGAGAACTTATTTGATGTAAACCTTACAAACATTCTGGATTCAGTAGATTGAGAACTACAACAGTTTCTATAAAAATAAAATTAACTAATTTTATGTAATCCTTGGAAGCAATATTCATTCATTCCTTTCAGATGCAGTAATTATTGCAATGAACAAACCTTTCATTTGCTACTTGTCTAGCTTGGAAATTGTCCACTAAAGTCGACTCATGGTTGTCCACTTTTAGGATTCAATATTCTAACACTTAAACTGTCTGCTCTATAATTCAAATTCAATAAATTTTGAGTTATCTATTCATAGTACTGAACCCACATAGTCTTACATTCGAAATATTAGTTATTATTTATAGTAATAATTACCAGTAAAATACGCTTTTAAAATTAACCTTCTTGTATAAATAAATTTGTAAGACACCATCATTTAAAAAAAATTTAAACTCTAACAACTTATAAAATCAGAATAAGAATACTTATACGAGGATTATACGAGGATCCCATTTTAATTTTGCATATAGCCATATAGAGGGCGCAAGTAACAAAACCTATGGTTCCGAAATTAACCTCAACGTTATATTGACAAGTGTTTCGTCACAATACAACTGGTTTATCTGGCCTAGTTCGTTGTTGTTTTTGGTAATGAAGCACCACGTCGATCAACAATTTCTCGGAACTGAAACGTGGACGAACAAATCTCAGCGATGATCCTAGGCCAGATGCACCAAAATCAGCGGTCATCCAGGAAAGCGTTAATGCTGTGCGCAAGTTGATTAATGAAGATAGTTATGTAACTTTCCGGGAGATCGAGAGTTCCTTGGGCATTTCTAAGCCCTCAATCCAAAAGATTTTACATGATGAGTTGGGCGTGACAATAGTAGTTTCTCGTTGGATCCCCCATCTGTTGAGCGAGGAACAAATGACGGGTCGTGATGAAGAACTCTGTATCGTTTTAACAGAGGCCGCTCCAAAAATGTGTACTGTATCGTTAATGGTGACGAGTCTTGGATTTATTCTTACGAACCCAATCAAAGTCATCTGTTCCCAGAGGGGAAGAAAATTGTTGCAACTTTTGTAACAAAATCCGGACACGTGGCTACAATTCCTTTAGTACACAATGGTTGTGCGCCAGAAATTATTTGTGAGCTGCGAAAGAACAAGCCAGAACGTCGAATCATCCTTTGTCATGACAACGTGAGTGCTCACGTTGCTCGACAAACATTTGAATTTTTGGAGCAACAGAACATCGAATTACTTGACCATCTCCCATACAGCCTTGACCAAAGTTCCAACGATTTTTTAATATTTCCAATCATCAAGAATGCACTGGATGGTCAACGATTTCAATCACCTGAAGAAGCAATCGATGGTTTCCATGTGACCAAAATGCATTGGCAATGGTGGTAAGTACTTTGAAAAACAATAAAGTACTGAAATTTAAATTATTGCTTTTTTAGAGCTATATGCAAAATTAAAAAGGCATCCCTTGTAATACGTTAGCAGTAAATGAAAACTTATTTGAACTTATTTGAACATTTTAGATACGCTAGATAGACACGCGCGTGTGCTTCATCGACTACCGGAAGCTTTAGACTGTGTGTGCTCCTTTTCTATTTAACCTGTACTTTACAACTATATTCTGAGAAGCGCTTGAACACACCAACATGGATATTAAAATGAATGGTAAAATCATCAGTATTCTCCGCTATGCCGATGATACCGTGGTGATAGCTGACAACCTACTGGATCTACAAAAAGCGGTGCACCTCATTGTTCAACACAGCCAGCGATTTGGCATTTTCGTGAACGTCAGCAAGACGAGACTTACGGGTTTTTCCAAACAATCCAGACAAGATGTCCAAAACATTAGCGACAGCGCCGTTGAGTAAGTACGTACATTCCGGTATCTCGGGAATGTAATAAATGGTGAAAGTGACCTGAAGATTGAGATTGAAGCACGAATTTAACAGGCCCGCGGAAATTTCGCGAAGATGCGGAACCTTTTTACATGCCACGACCTCAACTTTCAGCTGCGTATGCGATTACTCCGCTGTTACGTTTTTCCTGTCATGCTATACTGATGTGAAAGTTGGACCTTCAGTGCAGAGTTGGAGAAAAGCATAGATGCCTTCGAGATGAATCCATATCGAAGAGTACTACGCATCTCGTGGGTGGAAAAACAGACAAACGCCGAAGTCCTCAATACAATGGGAAAATTTCAAGAGTTGATGGGAATTATCAAAACAGGAAAACTGCAATACAACGGAGATATCATGCGCGGCGAAAAATACGAAATCCCCCGGTTGATTACCGAGGGCATGGTCCAAGGAAGGAGGTATGTGGGACGGGGCCATAACTCATTGCTGAAAGATCAACGAAGATGGTTTGGACGAACATCTACCGAGATTTTCAGGGCTGCAGTCACTCAGACTATAATAGCCAGTTGGGTCACCAACCTCTGCACGGAGGCGGCGTCATAAAAAGAAAAAGATTCAGTAGTTCTAAAGCCTTTTTTATAAATTTTTGTAACGAAAATTATGTCTTTGTATATTTATGCGAGTTTCTAAATATGTTATGACTAATTTTACAAAATACAATTTCTATCTAGAAATGTTGTCTTTAATGTAAAATTATCAAAATTACTCATTGAAAACGACATAGCGGAAAACCTGCAACAAGTCAAGAAAATATCATGATTTTCATATATTGATGAATCAAGGTTCAGATGTAGCGAAGTGTCTCATGAAAGTGATTAAAATAGATGAGCAATGAATTGTGCTTGCTGGTTGGGTCCCCAATATTCTGCATAAACTGCTTGCGGGCTGGGGGCAGATTAAAAACGTGTGCGTTGGAAGAGATCGTCCGAATTGTTATTTGATTATGAGACTGACCGAGAGAATGTCTGCTACTGATGAGGTAATAATTTACGACTAGCATTAAAATAGTAGTGAAACAAAGGAGGAGTTTAGGTTTGTTGTCTTCTATAAACTCTAATGTGGAGAGAAGCACTGTTCCCTGTTGTTTGGGTATCAAATTGAATATTGGTGATTTACTTGATAATTGTACACTCTTACGACATGCTACTTTATCATGATTAGCTCCAGTATACTTCCACGTATTTTTTTTATTCCAAAACAGTGCAGCGAATTTTCTACACCAAAGAAGTTGTAGGAACCATAAATAATGGGAACAGAAGAGAACAAGAAAGCTGAGATTAAAATAATACAGTACCTTTGCATTCAGTGGCAAGATTTGGAAGGAAATTATTCTGATAAAATAATATAAATAATAATAATTAATAATAATGATATGTTCCTTTGTAGTAATATTAACAAAACACTTAATATAATCTTAATAGAAAATACATATACTAAATTCAATTTAAATTAGACTACGCTTGCTTGAGGAAGAAAACTTTTTGTTGATTAAGTTTTAAGATTTGACATTATAACTGCCGGCGTACATATTTTACTCACCCATATGCTTAAGCGCATTTCAATTACGCTTAAAAAGTTTTCTTTTTCTTTTGCATAAACGATAATTGTTTCTTTCATCTTTTTTTTAAGTTCATACGAATTTTTGATTATATTTTTCCATACATATACGCCGTATGTTATTTTTGCTGATATTCATGTTGAGCTACTAACAGTATTTTCTTGATGTGCTTGAAGATACTATTATAGGTATAATAAAGCTGTTTTTTTTTTATATAGAAGAGATCACGTTTAATAAGGAACATAATTTTGTATTTGACTAGACGTGTGCTTAGCAGGATTATTATGTTATACAGGATTAGGCAACAGCATTACGTGGGTTAAACGCTTCATCTTAATACAGAAGACATCACTGTTAAGCATATTCATAAAGTAGCTAATACACTGTAAATAAACAGCTAAAAAACATTAATAACTTAAATCGTCAGTTTTTAGCATTGATAATAGCACAGATAGTATATTAACCCAGTTTACAATGCAAAATTTATACAAGAATTTGTATCTTTTTTGGACTGTGTCAGTTTCTCTGTTACTTTGTCTGTAACGAAGACTGATTCTAACACGTATGGTAAGTATTATTATTATCACTGCAGCCAAATGCCATATTGTACTCTTCCTGATCGTTTAGATACACCAGCCTAATATGTCTGTGTCTTATACCAGTTTCAATATTTCTTGGATTGAGCATTTTTGTACAAATTCAGGTTCAACTATCGTAACTCCAAATAGGTCTCTCCTTCTGGATGCCAATGCTTCATACTCACATAAAGTATATTGAACTATCTTGCTTTCCTCCAGCAACAGCCTACAGTCTACTTCAGCCGTGTGTACGCCTAATTTGTGCATAGGTACTCTCATAGGTGCGTGTGTTTTTATCAGGCCAGTTATCAGCTTGATGTTATTCCTGGCAAGTTTCAGAAAATTTGAGGTTTTGTTTCTACATTCCTCTTCTAGAAAACGCTTATTGTGTTGATTGCCTGCTGATTTCACCCAACCG